>QARZ01019261.1:0-10781 GCA_013407115.1 Glycine latifolia
AGAGCTCAACCTTCTTTCCCTGCATCTGGCGCTGATAGCGTGGGTTCCCACGCTGATAGCGTGGAACTTCAAAAATGGTTTTCTCTATTTGCTTGAGTTTTCCTCCTTTTTACCTGTAAAATGCTCGAATGTATTGAAATTAGTTCAAGGTAATTAAAATACTAAACTAGCCTAATTCTATTCTATTTCCTACATATTTAATTAAAATCTAACCTTAAACTATACTAAAAACTAGATGTGTTTGCAACACATCATCCATCAATATAGAATCATAACTTGGATACCCCTCTCCAAAAGATATAATTCACTCATCACTCAAGTGTTTAGGGTAGAATATAATCTCTCAATTCCTCCAAAGCTATAATACTACCATAAGTTTGATTATATTCTGAAGTTCCTGAAAATAAGAAACATAAATACATGCATAGTCAATCCAAAGCTCTTTACAAGGTTATAACTTGGCCTGGCTTAAGGTAGGATAACCTGGATAGTAGCTAAGTTGAGATTGGTTTCTATTAGAATTAATCAAGTCTACTTAACCACTCTACTACTCTTATTTGATACCCTTTCTTTATTTCTTTGGTTTCCCTTTTTTTTGAGTATATATATATATATATATACCTGACTAAAACAAATATAATAAAATAGAATAGGGGAAATTTAGATTCCCCAGCTGGTATTTCTGACTTGTTATTTCCCAGCTGGGCTGTCTTCTTGGGTAACATCTTTCTTCTTTCTCTGGACATCTTCTTCCTATTTTCAACATCTAGTAACCTTGATTCTAATTCTCCTTTCCTCCAATCTCAATTAAGGTAGTCATGGATAACAGGTTTACTGTCAGGTGAATGAAAAGAATGGTTTAGGCTCAAAATGGCTAACAATGGTAAATCATTAAGGTAAGGTCATTTGGCCCTAGTTTAAAAGAAAGAACATGCCTTTATCATTTCAACCATGCACATATTATAGAGAAACAAATCAAATTCTAGACTAGTATTCACATTGAGGTCACTCTGAAAAAAAAAATACTGTATAGGCTCAATCCTCACAAGTTATGGTATCAAGCTAAGTTCATTTGATTTCCTATCAAGTATCTATTCTTTCCACACCATCAGTTCACTCACAAACACTAACATAGTTCTAATCAAGTAATATGTACTTCTATACTCTACCTGTTTCCTACATAATTCCAAAACAATCATCATTAAATCCACTTTATCACTGTATTGGCAATTCAATAATCTGAAATTTATTCACAGCTCTAACATTTTATTCATCTATTTCTAAAAAGGACACCTAACTAATTATCGAACTAACTCCTAAACTTAATCTCTACTTAATTCTATGTAATCTAAAAAGTTTAGTCTCTCAATCATCTAAGTTATCTAAATTCTGTCAAATATCCTTTGTTTTTTCAATTATGATTTTTTTTCAAAATAACGCAAAATATGCGTTCCCTATTCCCAGATTTTAAACATTGTTGTCCCAGCAATTAATTTTCTATTCAAGGGAAAACACATAACTACATTATTAAAAAAATCATCTTTATGCATAACATCCATCCAACATAATTATTTATTTAAAACTAAATTAATCAAATTCAACCATGTCCAAATTATAAATTATTTCAACTCAAACCAAATTGTTCCAAACACATTGAAAATAAAATAAAGTACTGAACCATAGACATAAAAACATAAAGCAAATAAAATATTTTCCATGGAACTGCAATGTTACTCCTAATCCTACATAGTATCATCAGCAGCAGCTGATGGCTGTGAAGGTTCAGGAGAAACTCGTGGTGTTGCTGAATCCTGTGGCTGGTAGGGAGTGAAATCAATGGAGAAGTGTCTGAAAAAGTCTTCCATCATCTTGTTCTGATGCTCCAACAGTCTGTTTTGAGACCTCAATTTAGACTGGATTTGCAGGTAACTTTGAGAATCCTCATAAATCAGTTCATGACGTAGGCCTCCAGTAGTAGTAGAAGAAGATGCTCGTGGTGGTGGCGGTGCTCTAACTTCAGGTTGAGGAATATCCGCACGAGGACTCCTCTTAGCAATCTCCTCAGGTGATAATTTAGAGGCGCTAATCAACTGCTCCTACCACTGAGTCTCTACTGCAGCCAGATATGTCTTGTGTGTCATGACGGATGCAATTTTGACATCAATGGGTTCCTCGTCAGGAATCTCCAAACCTGCTTTCCTACAAAGATGAGAAATCAGTGAAGAATGGGCAATGAGGGACTTACTGCTACCATCATGTATCATGTGCAATATCCTATCAGACAGGATACTGGCAATATCCAAATTGTCATCGCCTAGCAGCACAGATAGAAGGATTGTGAAAGATAGGGCCTTGAAGCCCGAAGGCATGTGAGAAGAAAACAAAATTTTTTCAAGTGGAAACACACATACCACACAAGAATCATTCTTTAAGACATAGATGTTACCTTGTTTATATTCGAAACTTGATGATCAAGGATAGGCTTGAAGATACAAGCCCTCTAATGTTGATCCACACCACTTCTTGTCAAGACTCAAGAACACTTCTTAAAGGCTACCAACAAACACCAAAGGAGGCAAGCTAGGCGCACCAATGGAGAGGAAGAAGGTTAGGTTTTAAAGTGTTTTACTTATCTAAGAGACTCACCAATAGATGATATTGGTGGCTGAATTTTCAGTCAAAACTCACACAAAAGGGCACGTGAAAAGGGAGGAAGATAGATAGGTTTTTTTTTCTCAAAAAGTCTTAGAGAACTTTGATCACAAGAACAGAATTTATAGAAGAGTTTGAGTCAAATTTTTTTAACCAAAAAATCTGATTATGAAGCATCCCACACGTGAAGAAAAGATAGAGTTGTTGTATTTCAAAAATTGCCAACAACCTCCTATCATATCCTCCCAAGACCAAGTTAATTACTTGGGAATTATTTTGCAAAATAATAATTAAATATCAGCCGTATGTAAGCCCCATAATCAGCCCTCAAACTTCTTCCTAAAATCTAGGACATGATCATGATAAGATGCTAGTTGAATTCAAATTCAAATCTAGCTCTTATCTTCTCCTTTTATTATGAAACTAACTACTATAGTTAATTCATATTTAAATTCAAATATTTAAATTATCAAATTTAAATATTAAATAATTAATTTAACTATTTAAATTAATTAATAATGTCTTGGACTATCCAAGCCTATTAACTCCATTCATGTGCCCCTCTCTCTTTAAGATAGGTATCCAAACTCTTTCTTGGGCCAACAATCATTATTAGGCCCAAAACCTTTAATGCTATAATGTCATGACAATAAAGTGTTAGTGTGTGACCCATTAGGCCCAACATAGCTACTGACATAAATGAGTTTGGGCCCAACAAGACCACTACCCATTTAATAACAACACAGAGCACTAGCAATGCTTTGTTGCCCCATAACTAGTTAGGTAAATGACAAGATCATCCTATTAAATCTATTTGGTTTCCGTATGTATTTCTTTTCGTCTCGGTTACCTTCCCATAAAACCTAGGGTAAGGAAACCCTTGCGGTCTACGGTAAGCTTTAATACAAAATAGGGAGTCTTCAATTTTACTGACTCTAAAGGCAAATCATCTCATGATTTCTTTTACTATGCATAGATTCCCGAGTCCCGTAAATGTCATCTCGATTTCTCCGATTTACACATAACCTAATCTCTCACAGAGATTTGACGAATTCCTTCAGCTAGTCACCCTAGACTCGTGTTCTTTTAGGACATGCCCAAAGGTATACCTATGTGTCTCCATGTTTCAGGCAGACGAGGTATACAATCAAAGCATGTCTTCTAGAACATAGTCTAGGTGAAAACTTCTGGTCTAAGGAAAGACACACCCAAATAATAAGAGACTACTCTAATGATACTATCTGTGAGATTTCCTCATAGAGTCTCTTTGTGGGTCCGTTCAGTGTGAGCTATACCCTTATAGGTCCACCCACGACTTTAGCTAAGACATCTCCATGTCTGTAGCTCATGAGGTCTTTACCTTGTATCTGCATACAAGTAGATAAGCCGTGCTAGTCTTATCCGAGATCACTGATCCTCATTCTCAGTGTCTCTAGACTAGGAACTTAAAATTTAGGAGTAGACATCTGGTATCCTTGAATCCTCATGATCGTGATCCCATCACTGATACTCAAGAGATACCTATTCTATTCCAAGGGTTTTATTCAGTTACTCATATATTAATAATGATATCGAGACAGAATATGAAACAAGATAAAGAGAGCTTATAATTTATTCATGACAATATGAAAAGTACATGTACGTCCTAATCTAATGAAAAGATTGTCTCTAGGACATCCATATAATAACATGTCCTTGTCTTCATTTTCTCTGTTAACGTTGGCCAAGAACTCCTTTAAAATAGAACTGGAACTTGGTTCAGGAAAACTAACCAAAGTCTTCCAATCTCTCCTGTTGATTACAGCCAAAATTGGTGAATCCTCAGGAAAAGATTCCTAGTCTATCATCTTCTCCAGAATGATCTTCTTCAGAGCATACCAGTTCTCGTACCTCTACTGACATTCCATAGTTCTGAATCTATTCTCATCAAAGTCAGTGGTACTTGCTCTTTTGCTACCAGATGCAGCACCCTTCCTCTTTTCTTTCTCTACTTGCTTACCCTGAGACTCAGAAAATTTTCATACATACATGCAATGAATTCCCATATTGCTTGCAATCATATCTCAAACATTTCTTTATTTCAAGTTAACAACAGAAACTAACATCATGTAGAATCAAGATGTATAAATTGAACAAGCATTTGACAATTAATCTCCAAATAAATCTTTCCCGATAATTCCCAGATTTATTTGGTTCTATATGACTCAATTATGAATTCAGAAGGTATACTAAGCACCCTCTTATCATTGAAATTGGGAAATAAAATCCTTAATTGGAAAATAAAATCCTAGAAACAATTAACCACCATTCCCAGATTTTATTACCCACTCTAAGTCTTGAAAATTTTTTTTTCACAACTTCATACAATTTGATTTTAGACACAACTCTAATCTACTCATTTAAAAACAATTAGCACTCAATCATTCATTTAAAAAAAATCTTATGTTTCAACATACTTATCATGCTAACTAATGTCATTCATTCATAGACTAAACATCAAAGAATCAAAGCATTACAAACCAATTCCCAACAATCCCAAAACATAAAGGACAATTTAGTGTTTTTCAGTTGGCGCGGTTGGCGCCAGGTTCGCGCGATTCGCGTGAACCTACAGAAGCTCTGGCGTGAGTAGCGCCACTCCCCACACGAGTCGCGTGGGCTGCAAAATGTGGATACTCATGAATGTTCATCATGTTCTTGCCCTAACTTCTATCAATCAGTACCAGAATCAATCCTACCCACATGCTTTCTAATCTAAACCCTAAAGAATATAGAATATAAAGATTAGGAAGAAGAATGTGTACCTTATCCCTTTCCATTTGAACAACTCAAGAACTTGAAAGACCTTCAAAATGTGCTTCTAAAAAGAAAGAACTTTAAAGAAAAACAACAAAGATGGAACTTTCAAATGCTTGCTCAGAATTAGAACGCACTGGAATGTGAATAAGGTAGATATTGCCTTGTATTTATTTAGAAATGAGAGAAGTTATTAGTGGTTATTGCAAAATGTAACCGACATAAGGAAGTTAATGGTGGTTATGGCTTGCAACATTTGAAACTCAGTGGGCATGATAGGCTAAGGGTTGTGGCTGTTGAAGAAAGAATAGAAAGCCACTAAAATAGGGTTTCAAACTTAAAAGATAAAACTACCTTCGAAGTGTCACGCGACTCGCGCCAAGTTACAGAAGCTGTGGCACGGGTAGCGCCAGGTTCACGCGGTTCGCGTGAACTTCCAGAAGCCAAAATCCCTTCTCTGCATAATGGCGCGAGTGGCGCCACTCCCACGCGACTCGCGTGGAGTTACAGACCAGCTTTTTCAATTATTTTTTCTAAAAATTTTCTAAGTAATAAACTCAAAACGCTTAAAACTAAAACAATTTAAAAAAAAAACACGCTTAAAACCTTGAAAATTTTAAACTTCAAACAAAATTATAATAATAATTAATTGAACAAAATCAAAACACACAACATAAAACATAAAAACCTTGGATTGCCTTCCAAGTAGCGCTTGTTTAACGTTATTTAGCTTGACGCATCCAACCTTTTAATTCTCAGGTGAATTCAATGGAATAGAAGTTGTCATGCCACTTCTTTGTCTTTTCCTTGTACAGTCTAGCATTCTCATAAGCATTCAACCTGAACTCATCAAGCTCGTTTAATTGCAATAATCTTTTATCATTAGCTTTAGAAAGTTCAAAGTTAAGAAATTTAGTAGCCCACATTGCTTTATGTTCTAACTCAACCGGAAGATGACAAGACTTACCATATAACATTTGGAATGGTGACATACCTATAGGGGTCTTGAAAGCTGTTTTGTATGCCCAAAGTGCATCATCAAGCTTCTTAGCCCAATCCTTCCTAGAACTTCCAACAGTCTTCTCCAAAATTCTCTTTAATTCTCTGTTGGAAATTTTGACTTGTCCACTGGTCTGCGGATGATAAGGTGTAGCCACTCTATGGGTAACCCCATATTTAGCAAGCAAACTAGAGAACTATTTGTTGCAAAACTGAGTGCCTCCATCACTGATGATCGCCCTCGGTACTCCAAACCTGGTGAATATATGCTTCTGAAGAAAGTTCACAACAACTTTTGAATCATTAGTAGGTAAAGCAACTGCTTCTACCCACTTGGAAACATAATCAACAACTACTAAGATGTACTAAATGGAATGTGACTTGGGAAAAGGTCCCATAAAATCAATTCCCCAAACATCAAATATCTCCCCCTCTAATATGCTATTAAGGGGCATCTCATCCTTCCGAGAGATATTGCCTGTCCTCTGGCATCTGTCACATTGCTCTACATAATCCCTTGCATCTTTAAAAAGCGTCGGCCAATAGTAACCACTTTGTAACACCTTTTTTGCTGTTCTATTTCCTCCAAAATGCCCTCCATAATCTAAAGAATGACAATGCCAAAGAATCTTTGGCACTTCTGGGCTAGCTACGCATTTGCGAATAACACTATTAGTACATCTAAAATAAAGAAAAGGGTTATCCCATAAATATCTCTTTGCATCATGAAGGAATCTTTTCTTTTGCTGCCAATTAAGACCTCCAGGTAGAACACCTACAGATTTAAAGTTAGCCATATCGACAAACCATGGGCCCATATCAATCACCATCATCAGCTCATCAGGAAAAGATTCATTAATAGCTATCTCTGGCCCATCTTGTAATTCTTTATCCTGAATCCTAGAAAGATGATATGCCACTTTATTCTCCACTCCAATCTTGTCCTTAATCTCCAAGTCAAATTCCTAAAACAAGAGCATCCAACGCAATAATCTTGGTTTCGCATCCTGTTTAGTGATCAAATACTTGAGAGCAGCATGGTCAGTATAAATAATAACTTTAAAACCTATTAAATAGGATCTAAATTTATCTAAAGCATAAACTACAGCTAGCATTTCTTTTTCAGTGGTTGCATAATAAACCTGTGCTTCATTTAAAACTTTACTAGCATAATATATAACATGCAATAACTTATTCTTTCATTGACCAAGAACAGCACCAATGGCATATGCACTTGCATCGCACATTAATTCAAAAGGTAAAGTCCAATCAGGTGTTGTTAAAATAGGTGTGGTAGTAAGTTTTTTCTTTAATACATTAAATGCATTAAGGCAAACTTCATCAAAATTAAAATCACTCTCTTTGGTTATAAGTTTACTAAGAGGTTTGGCAATTTTAGCAAAATCTTTAATGAACCTCCTATAAAAACCTGCATGACCTAAAAAACTCTTCACCCCAGTAGCATTAACTGGAGGAGGAAGCTTTTCAATCAACATCAATTTAGCCTTGTCAACTTCTATTCCTTTTTTAGAAATTTTGTGGCCTAAAACAATACATTCACGAACCATAAAATGGCATTTTTCCCAATTCAAAACAAGGTTTGTTTCCTGACACCTTTTTAAGACTCTAGATAGATTAATTAGACATGATTCAAAACTAGATCCAAAAATAGAAAAATCGTCCATGAAAACCTCTAAACATTTTTCTACCATATCAGAAAAAATAGAAAGCATACACCTTTGAAATGTCGCTGGTGCATTGCAGAGGCCAAATGGCATTCTCCTGAACACAAATACTCCAAATGGGCATGTAAATGCTGTCTTCTCTTGATCCTCAGGTGCCACTGGAATTTGGTTATAGCCGGAATACCCATCAAGAAAGCAATAATAATCATGACCAGCTAACCTTTCCAGCATCTGATCAATGAATGGAAGCGAAAAATGATCCTTCCTGGTGGCATCATTAAGTCTTTTGTAGTCCACACACATTCTCCAACCAGTGATGGTTCTAGTGGGAAGTGGGAATCAATTCATTGTTATTATTTTGAATTACAGTCATCCCACCCTTCTTAGGAACTGTTTGTACAGGACCCACCCACGCAGTGTCGGATATAGGATAGATCATCCCTGCATCTAACAACTTAACCACTTCCTTCCTTACCACTTCTTTCATAGTAGGATTCAATCTCCTTTGAGGCTGTCTCACAGGCTTCACGTCATCCTTCATTAAAATCTTGTGGGTGCAGAAAGAAGGATTAATTCCTTTCAAATCAGATATGGACCACCCTATTGCGGTCTTGTGCTCCTTAAGAATCTTTAACAACTTCTCTTCTTCTTCTAATTTCAGCTCTTTGTTGATGATGACTAGGAATGTCTCATTCTCTTCCAAAAATGCATACTTCAAATTGTTGGGTAATTCTTTAAGCTCAATCTTTGGTGTTTCCTTCACTGTGTCAGCTTCTTCCTTCTCTAGCACCTCCATAATCGTCTCCACTTCTTTTTGTACTTCATCCGTACCTAATGCTTCAAGATCCTCTTCCAAGTTTTGGTCATCTGTTTTATCTGTATGAATCAATGTATCTAAAATATCCAATCTAAAACAATCATGTTTGTCAATAGGATGTTTCATCACATCAAAAACATTAAAAACAACAAATTCATTATCCATTCTAAGCTCTAATTTTCCTTGCTCTACATCAATTAATGCCCTAGCAGTAGCTAAAAATGATCTACCTAATAACAAAGGTATTTCACTCTCACCTTCCATATCTAAAACAATAAAGTCAGCAGGAAAAATAAATTTATTAGCTTTTACCAACACATCTTCAATTACTCTGGTTGGCTTCCTCAATGAACGATCTGCAAGCTGCAATGAAACTTTGGTAGGCTTTAGCTCGGAAGTTCCCAATGACTTGCATAGAGACAACGACATTAGATTTAGGCTGGCTCTCAGATCACATAATGCTCTTCCCACATCAACATTACCTATCGCAATAGGAATGTTGAAACTCTCTGGATCCTTCCTCTTTGGTGGAAGCTTCCTCTGGATTGTCGCACTGCACTCTTCAGTAAGTGCTATCGTCTCGTATTCCTGCAATTTATGCTTCCTAGACAATAATTCTTTCATGAACTTTGCATAGTTAGGCGTATTAGCTAAAGCTTCAATAAATGGAATATTAATGTGTAACTTTTTAAACATATCTAAAAAAATTGCATATTGTTGCTTCTGAGCTTGTTGCTTCAGCCTCATAGGATATGGTGGTTTCTCAAAACGAGAAAAATCCCACTGCTTCTTCTGTGTTGTAGGATTTTTTTTCTTTCTTCTCTTCCTTGCTCACAAGTATCTTGACTATTAGGCATCTCTGGAGATTTTGTTTCAAGTACACTTCTGGTGGTGATCGCCTTTGTTTGTTCCCTTGGGTTGATAATAGTGTCACTAGGGAATTGTCCTTGAGACCTCTCAGTCAATTGCTTAGCCAACTGACCAATTTGATTTTCAAGATTTCTGATAGAAGCATCTTGATTCTTGTGATGGGCTCGGGTCTCACTGATGAAAGCATTAGTCTCCTTGATGAAAGAATTAGTAACCTAAATGTGCTCATTTGTAGTCTTAGATAGCTGCAACATAGCCTTCTCTAGTTCTGATGGCTCCTTAGGTGGAATGGGTGGAGGCTGCAAGTAATTATTGGATTTGTAATCCAAACCTCCTCCCTGAATTCTTCTTTGGAAATTGTTACCTGGAGCATAATTCAAAGTCCTCTGGAAGTTAGAATGGTTTCTCTGATCGTACCATACCCCATTAACTTGCACTGGATCAGCTCCTACTAAGGTAGGACACTCATTGGATTCATAATCTCCCAGGCAGTATTCACAAATAGGTAGTTGTGCTCTGATAGTTGAAGCTTGAACTGAAGAACCTTTCATCTTGTCAATTTTCTCATTTAGCCTTACTAATTGCTGTGATAGAAGCTTTTGCTCAGCCAGCATTGCATCACTACTTCCTAGTTGGATAACTTCCCTCTTTGGTTGAGCTGCGATGCTCTCATTTTCATTGCGAGCCAGTGAATCAATTAATTCATACGTCTGAGTAGCTGTCTTTGATCTAATTGAACCTCCAACTGCTACATTCACTATAAGTCTTGATTCTGGAGTCATCCCATTAAAGAATATACATACCTTCTTTCCCAAAGTCATATCATACTGTGGACACTTCCTGATCAATTCCTGGAACCTATTCCAAGCTGCACATAAACTTTCTCTCTCATTCTGAGTGAAATTGGTGATCTCGTTCACCAACCTGTTATATTTCTCCATAGAAAAATATTGAGAGAAAAA
>QARZ01019774.1:0-12433 GCA_013407115.1 Glycine latifolia
AGTATTTAATTTGTTAACCATCACAAATTTTCATCTACCTACACAGATAAATTATTTTTCATTTCATCGAAAATTTTCCCAAGTCAATATTCTACAATTGGATAATTATGTCACCATTATAAAACATATATAATTGTTGTTTAAATATGTTTTTGTTTTCTGTAATTTTAAGTTTTTTCATTTTTGATCTCTTTTAGATATCTGGCTCATTTTTTAGTTTCAGTAAATTAGTAGTTTTTCAATTTTAGTCCCTATAAATGTAAATTTATGGGAACTATAAATAAAAAAATAGAATTTTAAAAGGATTAAAATTGAAAAATATAAATTTATAAAGACTAAAAATAAACAAAAAAAATTACATAAACCAAAATTAAAAAAATCTACTAGAAATTAAAATTAGAAAAAATGAAGTTACAAAAATCAAAAATAAAAAAGTGCTGAGGCTAAAGAACATATTTAGGCCTATTATTGTATGTTGTCCCATATGTAAAATACGAAGCAAGCGCATTATGTCCTTTTGTAATTTGTGCAGATTCAATTAGGTTTATTTATTGATGAAGGTTTCCTTATTTGTAGTAATCAAGTCTGATTTGATTTCCAAAATTCTTGCATAGTTTTATCATGAACGCTGCACAAATTAAATACTTATCTTTATTATACTCTTTGAATTATGAGAAAATATTATTCACTTTTCATATTCCAAATTTATATTATAACTAATTTACTGAAGTGGGAGAATAATATAAGAATTTAAATAGAATGCACTACTCAAAATTAACGTAAAAACTTTTTACATTATTATCCGATTGATTGTCATGAAATAGTTACCTTAAAATTTAATTAGAATGTGTTAAATTTATAAAAGATTTTTTATTACATTGTTATCAAGAGTGCATCAACTTATAATCTTATTTGTACTCCCAAGAAAACTTATAATCTTACTTTAAAAATAATATCTAAAATGATTATTATTTGATTGACAATATAAAATTATTTTTTATATGTAGAAAAGACAGATATATAACAATTGATTTATCATATTTAATTAATTGAGCTATTTAAAATTATTCACTTTAATATATCCAAATAGAAGTCAAAATATGACTAGACAGGAAGAAAGAAAATTGGATTTTAATGTGATAGCTGGAGATATCTCAGTAGAGAGGCACATATATAGTTTTCTACGTCAAAAGTAAACCTAAGTATTACATAAGCAGCAATTTTTTTAAGACAATAGAAATTCTTGGTATTTTTTTTGTTACAAGAATTTTTTTAGTATATACTCTTATTTCAAAACATTTAACTTGGTTAAATTAAAATTGAAAATGATAGTATAATTATAACAATAATATTTTAAAGACAATAGAACTTGTTAGAACCTAAAATGAAATAGGATTTTATTTGAATATGAAGATAATCGCATACTCATAGTAACAATTATTAATACAATTAATTCAATATAAAAACAATAATATTCATAATTTAAAATAAAATATTATTTAAAGCATAGTTTCCATACATACACTACTCCTAACGTTGAGTTTCTATGCTTTGAAGGTTTCTTTCCAATATTCAGAGCATACGAGACTTGTTGATTATCCTGAGACGAAGGGTTTTCGGCACGGCAAACCTGCTTTTCCGGAGAACTTCTTTGGCTGTTTGAAGAAATTGGAATTTGATGGAGCATTGATATGCATCCAGCATATGGTCCTTTCCAAGCTCCTCAAAGCCAAAATCATCGATAAACAGCGTAGAATTGCATATAATCATGTTAAATGTTGATGATTCCATTCCTTTCCAGTGTTGTGCTAATTTGAACACATTTATTAGCAGGAAGAAGCATAATTCAAGAATTGGAAGAAGGGGAAGCCACGCCTCAGGCGTGGAAACCCACGCCTCCAGCGTGGAGAGGTGTCTAGAAGTGCAAAACCCACTGGAATGCCACGCCCCAGGCGTGGAGACTCACGCCCCAGGCGTGGGGTGCCTTCTCTAACTGCAAACTTCACTGGAGTGCCACGCCCCAGGCGTGGGAAGCCACGCCTCAGGCGTGGGAAAATGCCTACAATTGCTGGATCCTCTGCCAAGCCACGCCCCAGGCGTGGAAAGCCACGCCCCAGGCGTGGGACTCTGCAGCTTGTGATTTCTGAAGTTTTTCAGGGGCAATTTGGGAATTTCATCTCCCATCTTATAAAAACCTTCATCCTCAGCCTTCAAAGCACGATTTTTGGAGGGAGAAAAACACTACACTAGGGTTTAGAAGCTTGGGCATCCTTAGCTTAGGGTTGGAAGTTGAAGACCAAAGTGGGGATTCTTTCTTCCTCTTCTTCTTCTCTATCTCAGCTGAGCATGTTCATTTTTGTAGCTCAACCACCCATTATGAGGTTTGGCTGAGCATTTATTGTAGTTAGGGCCAAAGCATTTAATGTAAATCTCCTTGGAATGTATTGAATGCTATTGTTCATTTATTACAAGTTATTTTACTGCACTTTATACTTATCTTTCTTTCTCTTGCCTAGACTTAGCTAACCTAGGTAAAAGCTTAGAGCTTAAGTTCACAATAGACATATTGGGGCTTTAGTTTCAGACCTAAGTGTAGTAACTTGCTAACATTACCTAGGAATAGGGGTGGGTGCTTGCAACTTTACTTGTTTATGTGTTTGCCTAATGCTTAACTTGCTTAAGATCACTAAGAGATTAGGGTTGGATGGTGAGTTAAAGAACTAAGTGGCGAGACATCCAAGCTTAGTCAATATAAGAAGAACACATTTGTTGAATAACTTGGATAATAGAATCTGGTAGTCAATATTATTCCATAGAGAGGCACATTGAATGTGGGTTGCCTTAGCTACATTTTCCTACATATTGCCACTTCTTTAATCAATTGTTAATATTAGTTTATGTTCACGCTTATTCTTCGTTTACTTCATACACACAACAACAATCTTATTCATTTCATTTATCGTCCAACTTATCGATTAGGTTTATAATTTAATTGGTCAAACAATCCTCGTTGGGAACGACAATCCCTTATCACTGTATTACTTGAGCGACCGGTACACTTGCCGAGAGCGCAACAAGCATGTAAAAGACAGATTGTGGTTCCATCTCATGTACTTCCTTACTTGAAGACCTTAGAAGAATTGAATGTACATAGCTCCCATGCAGTGCAGATAATATTTGACATGGATGACTGTGAGGCAAACACCAAGGGAATAGTCTTTCGTTTGAAAAAGCTTACTCTAGAAGGCTTGTCAAATTTGAAATGTGTATGGAACAAAACCCCCCTAGGGAACAGTCTCAGCTTTCGCAATTTGCAAGAAGTGGAAGTTGCTGAATGTAGAAGCTTGGTAACACTGTTCCCTTTGTCCCTTGCCCGAAATCTTGGGAAACTTAAGAACCTTGAAATACTGGACTGTGACAAGTTGGTAGAAATTGTTGGAAAGGAAGATGTAACCGAACATGCAACAACTGAAATGTTTGAATTCCCTTGTTTGCGGAAGTTGTTTCTTTATAAGCTGTCACTTCTTAGTTGCTTTTATCCTGGAAAACACCATCTGGAATGCCCCATATTAGAAATCTTGTTTGTGCTCTATTGTCCTAAGTTGAAGCTATTCACATCAGAATTTCATAATAGTCACAAAGAAACAGTTACAGAGGCTCCAATTAGCCCACTAAATCAACAACCTCTGTTCTCAGTTGATAAGGTGACAAAGCATTATCAGTTTAACTTTTTGTGCTTCCTTTTCTCTTAATTTCATATTATATTTTCCTCCTTCTAATTACCACCGTGCATTTTCTTTTGAATTTGTTTGGCCTTGCTAGATTGTTCCCAATCTGAAGAGCTTGGCACTCAATGAGGAAAACATTATGTTGTTGAGCGATGCACGTTTCCCAGAAGACCTCCTTTTCAAATTAACTTTTCTTGGTCTAACCTTTGAGAACGATGACATTAAGAAAGACACTTTGCCTTTTGATTTCCTTCACAAGGTACCCAGCTTAGAACATCTTCGAGTGCAAAGTTGCTATGGTCTGAAGGAGATATTTCCCTTTCAGAAACTCCAAGTTCATGACCGTTCACTTCCCGGATTGAAACATTTATTGTTGTTGAATCTTGGACAGCTGGAGTCGATAGGGTTAGAGCACCCATGGGTAAAGCCATACTCTGAAAACCTTCAACTATTATATGTTCTCTGGTGCCCTCAGTTAGAAAAATTAGTGAGCTGTGAAGTATCTTTCATCAATCTGAAAGACTTGCAAGTGATGCACTGTGCTGGGATGAAGTATTTATTCAAATGCTCAACTGCCAAAAGTTTGTTGCAACTTCAGATCCTATCTATACATGGATGTGAATCAATGAAGGAAATAGTAAAAAAAGAAGATGAAGATGCTTCTAATGAGATCATATTTGGACGCCTCACAACATTAATGTTGGATTCCTTACCAATGCTTGTAAGGTTTTATTCAGGGAATGCCACTTTGCATTTCACGTGTTTGAAAGAAGCCACGATTGCTGAATGCCCCAAAATGGAAACATTCTCTAAAGGAATTATAGATGCGCCAATATTTTCGGGGATTAAAACTTCAACAGAGGATACTGACTTAACCTCCGAGGATGATCTGAACACGACAATCGAGACGTTGTTTCACCAACAGGTAAGGAATTCATTATCCAAATTCAATTGTCATTTATTTATATCTAAATATAGGGTCATGCTAATTAACCAATGTCTCAATAACATTGATTAAAGTATTTAAGTTAAAATATATTTGTAATTTTTAATAAATATCAGAATTTTATGTTTATTTTTTTTAATAATTTTTTTTGTTTTTGTCATATCATAAAACAAAAATTTTGTTATTAGTTCTTGACATTTTTTATAGTTAATTCCTAATACGTTAATGAATTTCGTGTTTGTTCATTTATAATTTTTTTATATTATTATTTGTTCCTTCGAAAAAGACTAATAACAAATACAAATAATTTATTAAGGAGCAAACAAAAAAAAATAATTTATAAGATACTAAAGAAAGTGTCAATAACAAAAAGAATTATTATTTTATAGAGACTCAATGAAAACAAAAAATTTATGTAGGATCAAGCAGAAAATTCGAGTATTTATTAGAAATTGAAAACATAGTTTAGCCAAAAATTTAAAATAGATTTTTTTTATTTTTTTTGTTTTGAAATTACTTTGAAAGTGCTTTGTAAATTATAATAAGAATGTACCTACTATATTATATAAAATAATAGTCTTTTATGAAATATTTAATTGATATAAATTTTGAAAAAAATACCCTTAGTATGCCAACCACTCTTGTCATAAATTATCATACTATCCATCCAATTTATTTTTATGGTTGGTGTCTCTTTTTAATGCATGTGTTAATTTATTCTCTTAGTTATCATATACAGCAGTATTGTTGGAAAATAGCTTTAAAAGGCTAAAGGACTATTGTTTTGAAAAAAAAATAAAAAGTTAAAAAGATTTTTTAAAAACGAATGAAATATTAATAACTTATTAATTAAAAAATTATATTTTAAATTTTTTTTGCATTGACTCTTCTATAAAACAATAATTTTATTTTTTTACAATTTTTTAACGACAATAAAATAAGTAAACTATTAACTATAAACGTGTTTCCTTTGTTATTAAACAAAAATTTCATAATTTATTAGTGACTAAAAAAATGTCATGAATAAAAAAATATAATTATTATTTTATTAGGAACTGAATGTAAAGAAATAAATAATTAAAAAATAAATATAAAATTTGAATATTTATTAAAGATGTAAAATAAAGGAAAAGAGAGTTACCTTATAAAAAGAAATTGAGCACCTTATGGACCAAAAAGATAAAGCAGTCAATTTTTTTGTATTTGACCTGTGTAACAAGAAAAATATAAGGTTCATAATTTGAAGAAGATCGACTCCTATGAATATCCATTTTTATCTTCAATTATATTTTAATTTTTGAATCCATGTTTTTCTGTTGTTAATAATACCTTGAAGATAGTTTAAATCATGTCTATTAGGACAAAGCCCAGCCCTTTTACTCTTAATTTTTTATCGTAGGCTCATTGACTTCAATTTCAATTTTATTTTGTTTCCTCTTCACCTTCCATTTTTCTATTTATATCCTCTGAACTGAACACCATTTTTCTTGCCGTTTCTTTTTATTTATTCATTATTTTCTTTATTTACTTTCATTCATTTATTTTTTTTTCTATCTTTATTTCTTCAAATTTGTGTCTTCTTAAACCAAAATTTAACAACAATTGTTATTTTCACTCACCTTATACACTAAAGAACTTCCTTTCTTATTTCTTATATCAAGATTACCTTGCTAAACAGACTATCCTCCTCTTTCTCATCTCTTTCTTTAGAAGAAAAAAAAGGCACTCCCGCTCCACACCTAGCAACACATTTGACAAATATGAATGATCTTATTAAAATTTACTTATTTTTAAAACAAAATACAAATAAACAAAATACTTCTGAGAGTTGTACAAAATAAGGAGATATATTTTGAAGCAAAAGAATATTTGTTCATGAACGTGCATGTCGATAACAAAACAACTCTAACTCAACCATTTTTGGTTGTCCTGAATTCTTTTATAGAATATTTCACTAAAGCTTGGATATATCTCAACCTTATTTTTGCTTAGTTGGTTGATGCTTAATCTTGTTATAGTTTTTTGATATGATATTATTAATAGAAAAAAAAGGACACTATAAGGAATGCCCGGCCCCTTCTAGAACATACAACAATAAAAGATACAAAAACCAAAACATGAAACATAATGCAACACAAATCATTTGTAAGCAATAAACTAGTCCCAACTTAGTGCTCGTCTGAAGAGAATGGTTTTTGCTTTAAAATGTGTCATAAAGCCATGTAGTAGACCTTGCATTTTATTCTTTCAGTCCTTCCCCTGCATATTTCCAACGCCCATCCACCTTGAGTCAGCCATCAATATTTCGAAGACAAAATCCAAGACTATTGATCCACTCACACTAAGAGCAAGAGAATCCTTCAATAAAATTATATAACGATAATCACCCTATAATATAACCTTCCACCTATGATATTAGAAACCTTCAAGCAATAATATTAGGCTTAATAAATAATTATTGAATTACTTTAGACTAGATTTTAAAAAAGTTTTGGGCGCGCCTTTGTTGTGCAATGTAAAAACAATAGACAGATTTCTATGTTCTGATCACACTAATTGTATCACAATTGTTCCGGTATCTTTTCCATGCCAGGTTTGTCGAAAAATTGTCAGAGGTTGAATGATGTGGAAGGAGAGTGATTTTTTGGAAAAGTTATATGAAATGTGGAAGTGTATACTTTTTTCAAAAAAGAATTAAATTGGGGAAGAAAGAGAAAAGGGAAGTGTGTTATATAAGGTAGTTTGAGGGGGAGTGTCTTTTTTCTTTTTCCTGGAAGAAATAGAAGAGAGAGATGAGGTAGGGTGTTTAGTGGTCGTCTCACTATAAAAAATGAGAAAGGAAGTGCATTAATGTAAAGGGGACTAGAAATAGCAATTACGAACTTAACATGCAAATCTTTTAGGTTTTTTTTTTTACTTTACCCTTATTCTTTGATTTTATTATACCTTTTCATACTAATTGGGCATATTAGCCATAAATAATCTGTTAACGTCTAATTGGATATCTAAAGCCTTATGTATTTTATTCTTTATAAGAGGAGCCCAAAACATTCTATCAACCTTCTTTTCTTTTCTTTTTTCTTCTCTTCTCTTCTCTTCTCTTCTACTTTTATTTTTTAATATTTTGGGCTTGCATGAGCTGAAAAGCTGTCATCTTTTCTCCTTATATTTTCATTTCATTATCATTTTCTTATTTTTTTTGCGTTCTTGAGCCATATAGGTCAAAGACCTTTAGCCACTATTTTATTCCTACTTTGCTCTTTCTACATTTTAGACCATTGGAATTCATTCTAAAAATAATGATAAAATTTTGGGTTTCTAACCAAAAATGACTTGAATAACTCCTCTAGTAACATTATTAAAGATGCTCTTACTTTAAATGACATGCATAAACTGATTTCTATTGGACAATGTAAAAATGGTACAAAAACAGTATATCAAAATTAAGCGCATAATTTAATTAGAAAACAAAAATGAGAATTTGCAATTTAACAAGAGATAATTGCACATATCTCAATTAAGGAGGCACATGCATATATAGTTTTCTACAATCAAATGTAAATCCAAGTGGTACACATGAGACTTGTTAAGTATCTGACGTTGAGTTTCTCTGTATTTTTTGAATATTCAAAGCATATGATGCTTGAAGATTACCTTGAGACAACGGGTGTTAGGCTCGGCAAACCTGCTTTTCCGAAGAACATTGGCAGTTTGAAGAAATTGGAATTTGGTGGAGCATGTAAAAGAGAGATTGTGCTTCCATCTCATGTGCTTCCTTACTTGAAGACCTTAGAAGAATTGATTGTACATAGCTCCGATGCAGCGCAGGTAATATTTGACATAGATGAAAGTGAAGCCAACACCAAGGGAATAGTCCTTCCATTGAAAAAGCTTACTTTAAAAGACTTGTCAAATTTGAAATGTGTATGGAACAAAACCACCCGAGGAATTCTCAGCTTTCCCAATTTGCGACAAGTGTTTGTTATTAAATGTGTTATCTTGGCAACATTGTTCCCTTCATCCCTTGCCGGAAATCTTGGGATACTTCAGATACTTGTAGTATGGAAGTGTAACAAGTTGGTAGAAATTGTTGGAAAGGAAGATGCAATAGAACATGGAACAACTGAAATATTTGAATTCCCTTCTTTGTGGAAGTTGCTTCTTTATAAGCTGTCACTGCTTAGTTGCTTTTATCCTGGAAAACACCAACTGGAATGCCCCATATTAGAATGCTTGGATGTGTCCTATTGTCCCAAGTTGAAGCTATTCACATCAGAATTTCTTAATAGTCACAAAGAAGCAGTTATAGAGCAACCTCTTTTCATGGTTGAAAAGGTGACAAATTAAAGCATTATCACTTTAACCTTTTTCGTTTTCTTTTCTTTTCATTATATATATTTTGCTTCTTCTAAGTTCTAACTGCCACCATGCATTTTCTTTTGCATAATTGAAAGGTTGGTCCCAAACTGAACGAATTGACACTCAATGAAGAAAACATTATCTTGTTGAGGGATGCACATTTGCCACAAGACTTTCTTTTCAAATTAAAAATTCTTGATCTATCCTTTGATGACTATGACAATAAGAAAGATACTTTGCCTTTTGATTTCCTTCACAAGGTACCCAGAGTAGAATGTCTTCGAGTGCAAAGATGCGATGGTCTCAAGGAGATATTTCCCTCTCAAAAGCTCCAAGTTCATCACGGAATACTTCCAAGATTGAATGAATTTAACTTATTTAAACTAAAAGAGCTGGAGTCAATGGGTTTGGAGCACCCATGGGTAAAGCCATACTCTGAAAAACTTGAAATATTATTAATTGGAAAATGCTCTCGGTTAGAAAAATTAGTGAGCTGTGCAGTATCTTTCATCAGCCTCAAAAAGTTGAAAGTGTGGAACTGTGAAAGGATGGAGTATTTATTCACATTTTCAACTGCCAAAAGTTTGGTGCAACTTAAGATCCTATGTATAAAAAAATGTGAATCAATAAAAGAAATAGTAAAAAAAGAAGATGAAAGCGATGCTTCTGAAGAGGTCATATTTGGACGGCTCACAAAATTAAGGTTGGAATCCTTAGGAAGGCTAGTAAGGTTTTATTCAGGGGATGCCACCTTGCAATTCTCATGTTTGGAAGAAGCCACGATAGTTGAATGCCCCAATATGAATACTTTCTCTGAAGGATTCGCAAATGCACCAATGTTTGAGGGGATTAAAACTTCAACGGAGGATTCTGCTGATTTAACATTCCACCATAATCTCAACTCCACAATCAAAATGGTGTTTCACCAGCAGGTAAGGAATTCATTATCCAAATTCAATTGTTATTTACTTATTATAAGTAAATTAGTATTCTAACACTGCATTATACAATTATAAATATTTGTTTTATTTACTTAAAATAATAATTTATTATATATAAAAATTATTATAATTAAAATTAATAAACAAATATTTTATATATAAAAATTATATTTTAAATTTGATAAATAGTCTATATTATAATATATTTTATTATTGATAATTTTAAAAATATATTTAAATAAAGTTAGAACTAAAGATTTGGTCATTTTCTTTTTGTTTGTCATTACTTTTAGTTTCTAAAAAGATTAAAAACATAACAAAAAGTTAAGGAACTAAAATTAGTTAAAAAAAATTAGAAATTAAAAAAAATTAAAAATATTTAGGAGAGTAAAAGGATAGTAAACTCTATATTTTAACATAAGAAGAATGAAAATGTAAAACTCACATCTCAAAGAAAAAAAATGTAATTTATTATACATTTTAGCATAAGAAAGAAAGATAATGTACAACTAACATCTTTTAATTAAGAAAGAAAAGTGTAATTAATTTACTTTTTTTTTTAAAAAAAAATGAGTGTAATTTACTTTAAGATTGATAAGTTAAATGAACTAAATTATATATTTCAATATAAGAGGGAATGATAGTGTAATAGCCGTATCTCTTAAGAGAAAGAGATATAAATTTACTCTTAAAGAAAAGAAATTCATTAAATATCTAAAAAACATGAAAATATTCAATACCTTTTTATTAATTATTAGTTGTGAGGATTATTTTATTTAGGGTATTGAAAGGATTGTTAAAAGGTACAATGGAGCTTTAAACATCCCTATTATCGTTTTTGAAATTTCATCTTCTATGATCACAAAATTCATAGTAGAGGTTCAAAATTGTTAATTATAGTGAGGACCACTAAGACAGGAAAAATAAAATCTTTCGAAAAGCTCATTTAATTTTGATTAAAATGGACTCAACTACAATAAATATTCATTCTTAAAAAAAGTGTATATTTTCAAATAAGTAAGAAAAGAGAGTGTAATATAGGCATGAGGTATCTCTCATGATAGCCGAATATAAGTCAACCCAAAAATTTAAGTTGTAAGGTGAAGACATATAAGTGATTTTGTATTACATCTATATACATCCAGAACATGTTGGCATAGTATAAATGGGTGCTCAGAAAGTTAAAATGAGTTCTACACTTCAGTTCAACAACTTGCCTTCATTATTAATTTTTATTAAAATGGAAATATTGGTTTAGTGTAACATGGAAAGGGAGTAGATTTTAACAACTTCATAGTTTATTATGCATATGCATTCATTTTATCATAATATGTAATGAGTGAAATTCTTGTTTCAAATAAGAATATTACAAACCCTTTCAAAAACTAATTGTTTTGCGCGTACAGGTGGAAAAGTCTGCATGCGATATAGAGCATTTGAAATTTGGTGATCACCATCACCTAGAAGAGATATGGCTTGGTGTAGTTCCAATCCCAAGTAACAATTGTTTCAACAGTTTGAATTCTTTAACTGTGGTGGAATGTGAATCTTTATCCAATGTGATTCCTTTTTATTTACTTCGATTTCTATGTAACTTGAAAGAGATTGAGGTAAGCAACTGTCAATCTGTTAAGGCAGTATTTGATATGAAAGTTACAGAGGCAGATATGAAGCCAGCATCTCAGATTTCTCTTCCTTTGAAGAAACTGATTTTAAATCAGTTGCCGAATCTGGAGCATATATGGAATCCGAATCCTGATGAAATTCTCAGCCTTCAAGAAGTGTGCATTTCTAACTGTCAAAGCCTCAAAAGTTTGTTTCCAACATCAGTGATCAATCATCTTGCTAAGCTTGATGTGAGATCTTGTGCAACACTGGAAGAAATTTTTGTAGAAAATGAAGCAGTCTTGAAGGGAGAAACTAAACAGTTCAATTTCCATTGTCTGACCTCATTAACACTATGGGAATTACCAGAGCTGAAGTATTTCTACAATGGAAAACACTCGCTAGAATGGCCAATGCTAACACAACTAGATGTATATCATTGTGACAAGTTGCAATTGTTTACAACTAAGCATCGTAGTGGTGAAGTTGCAGATATCGAGGACCCACTTCGTACTTCAATTGATCAGCAAGCCGTTTTCTCAGTTGAAAAGGTACCAAAAAGATTTCCTCTCTAGTTTCCATATTATGCTTGCATGTCTAAATATGCATAAATTATTGAAGAAATTGTTAGTCACACTTTTTGACATCCCATGCTGGTCTTAAATAATTCAGATTCACTTTCAATTAATGGGACGTGCATTAAAAAAAATACAAATAGTAAAATAATGTTAAAAAAATGCTTTAAGAGTGTATTGTTCATGTTCTTCAAATAAAAAGAAACAATGAGAATACATAACGAAGCTACTGAGCTTATTAAAGTAATCTCTCTTCATCATGCCAAAACATGGAGTGTA
>QARZ01020066.1:0-10611 GCA_013407115.1 Glycine latifolia
TTTCATCTCGGTTACCTTCCCATAAAACCTAGGGTAAGGAAACGTATATGCCCTTGCGGTTTAGGGTAAGCTTTAATATGAAATAGGGAGTCTCCAATTTTACTGACTCTAAAGGCAAATCATCTCATGATTTCTTTTGCTATGCATAGATTCCCGAGTCCCGTAAATGTCATCCCGATTTCTCCGATTTACAGATAACCTAATCTCTCACAGAGATTTGACGAATTCCTTCAGCTAGTAACCCTAGACTCGTGTTCTTTCAGGACATGCCCAAAGGTATACCTGTAACGCCTCTCTTTACCCTCTTGTGCTTGGTTTATTTTAGATAAAATATTGTGTTCGCTTTTTATTATACTCAAATTAGTTATAAATTTTTCACGAAAATTCTTTTTCTCTTTGCTTGCAAATTTTGTGTAATTTATTTGTAACAAAAGCGAATTTCTCTCACCCCGATTCATATTATTATAGTCCTTTAATACAAATGAAATTATTAACTAGTCCAGGTACAGTTCCAAATAATTCATCACCAAATAGATTACAATAGCTTAGTACAGACAGCGCAGCACCAAATACAGATCAAAGTGTAGACCATCAAAAACAGAAAATCATCACACAAGCTTCACCACATCTTCTCGTACATCATCTATATCACTGTTTCTCTGCTCACCCAAATAAATTGGGGTCATCACAGGTGTCAACCACAGACACAAATAGGGGTAAGTACATGATAAACAAAATTGAAATATAAACAGAATATACGTAAATAGTATAATAATAATTCAGAGGATTTATTTCATTTGTTTACTAAAAATTTAATTATTATTCCCTCAACACATGTATGAACTCATCTCTTACACACACTTGTCATGAAATGAAAGCAAATGCATGCTCATCTTATTATATGATGCATGACTGAGATCTCAGCTTCTCAACGTCTCAACGTCTCAATAATTGTGGCCACAGTCAGATAACCCCACCCTCACCTTAGTGGAACGAACTTATCCAGACAGTCAGGGTAGCCCAGGGGCGCATAGGAATGTCACCTCCACCCATGTGATCATCATGGTGGTGTGGTCCTCCCTGTCTCAACTACCCCCAAGTTCAGGAAACAACACAACTGAACGCCTGGACTCAGTTTAGCTATCTGACAAACACCTCTTTACGAGGATCGTCTCATCGTCTCATCATCTGCGGATTAACCCCCGCTCGGGTATATGCACATGAAATGACATGAATAATTTATTTTACACCTTTTAAAAGTATTTTTCATTTTCATCACAAAGCCATCACCATATCATCACATGGTCATCACAATATCATAACAGGGTCATCACAAACTCAAGAGCGTCACAGGGTCATTACATCTTAGAATCATTTCTCATCACCCATCACTTTTCATCTCATTTTTCTTTCTTATTATTTATTTAGTATCTCATAGGTACCACAAAGTCTTAAAAATCCACATAACCATCACCACCAAGTTTCTTTTGAAGTCTTTCACTTATAACCAAATTAAAAGTTATATGATCCATGATTATACATAAGCAATAACATAACTGAAAGAACATATCTTATAATTGTTCATTTATCACTTCTTAATCCTAGAATCATAACATAATACTTAACTAGAAAATGGAAACATTTCAAATAAATTTGGTTGAAGAACATATATATAATCCAAAATCAAAATAATTCATAAAATATAAACTAAATCCTTTAATTATCAATTAGAACGTTATAACTTATTTTAGGTTGATTTATCTATCTTGAATCATCCTAAGTAGTTTCCTTGAATATACTTAAATTTAGTTTATCAAAACTTCCCTCATACCACACAACTTTCCCTTCATTAAACTTTGATTTTAAAACTAAACTTTTAACTACATACTTCAACATTATTATATCTACTTATTTGTGTCTAAATAATCATACTTTTGACTTACAATAACAAAAGGAATAATTAAAAGATTAACAACATCACAATAAATTACTAAGGGATTTATTAACAACAACAAAAAATGAAGTAATTAAAAGATGATCAACAACAACAAAATAAATCATTAAGAGATTACCAACAACAAATAGTTAAGTGATTGGTTAAAGAAACATTTCAAAATAAACTATCTTATATGTTAGCTATAATTCATGAAATCTTAAACTTATTCAAAGATCATCTATACTATCTATAACCAAAATAATATAAATCCAAACTATTAATCATCAAATAGAGAGTTAGTTTAAACTTATTAATCTTATCCTTCATAAAATTTTGATGAAAATCTCATATTATCTTAGTTTTCTATTCTCTTTAAATTATCAACTCAAATCTTTATTAACCTAAGTAGTTAACTTTGTTTAGAGTTAAGCTCATATTTAAACTTGTTTATCAAAGACTTCCCCATACCTCAAATGTTTCCTCAAATTGAACAAGCTTGCCTCCTTAATCCTAGCTTTATGTGAACTTGCCTTAGATTGGAAATGTTTTTCTTTGGTGAAGGTGATGGCTCAAGGCAAGAGGTACACGGTTAAGGCTTTGGAATTCACTAAAGACAAAAAGGCAAATGGTAGGGACGGATAGTGGCTTGTTTTTGTCTCAACAAAACTTAAAGCAAAATCAATTGATGGAACTTAGGGGCTGCACGGTTTTCCTCTTGTAGTTGGATTCAAGAAAGAAAAAACAAAAGGCAAGGGAGGTAGTATTTAAGGGCTGCACGGTTTCATCTCTATGGCTGACCCAAAATTCACTTCTTAGCTTCCTTATATAGTGCCACACATTCACTTCTTGCACCAAAGTATTGCACGGCCAAGTAAAGCTTTTGGGATAAGTTTCATTGGATTTTTATTCTTTAGCATTTAATGCATATTCCCTTTGTCTCCTTATCTTATTTTGAAAGATTCCCTTTGTCTTTCAATTATTCTAGCTTTGTCACATGGTCCATTTTACGTGGAATATAAGGGCTGTCATGTATTGATTTTTCTTTTCCCTTCACCGTGTTCATACTTATTTTGCACCAATAATGTTGCCTTGTGTTTATTTTTCTTCAAAATTCGTAAAATACTCATCCTGAATTCGTTCACCGTTGGATCTTCTTAGAATTTTAAAGGGATACTCCTAACCCCCATATCTAACTTTTGACCGTTGGGATCGGGGAAATAATATCTCTAGCTGTCTACGTATTTTACCAAAGGGGACAACATAAGAGTTTGCTTAATTTTTATTCTTTATTGGTCCGTTTCACTTTTGAAATTACTAATCTATCTAATCTATTCATCTCATAATTAGGAGAAAACTCCAAAGATTATGACTATCCCTTCCATATAATTTTCTGATACCTGAAATAGTCTAGATTAGTCACTTTTCAAATTATCTTCCATCCAAAATTCCTAAAAATGATTGTTTAGGGTTTTCGGACCCCAATCATATTAATCATGTGTTGTCTAAAAGCACTTTATCTAATACTAAGGTTCTCACAAATTTCTAAAGTCATTTGGTCAGTGTTTGACCTAAAGGGTATTTTGGTAATTTCACCACTTACCCTAGGGCAAAATCGTCTTTTTCTAAAAATGTTCAGGGAAACTCTGTATGCATCACCCTAAGGGTGCTCTGATCATTTTCCAACCATCCAAGAGTATTTATAAAATTTCCTCCTTAATATATCTTGCTAGCATACCTAGGGGTATTTTTGGTCTTTTCTCCCTAATCTTTTGTACTGTCTACAATTAACATTTTACCCCAGTAATTGGCTGTGATTCCAAAAATTTTGGGGTGTTACAATACCTATGTGTCTCCATGTTTCAGGCAGATGAGGTATACAGTCAAAGCATGTCTTCTAGAACACAGTCTAGGTGAAAACTTCTGGTCTAAGGAAAGACACACCCAAATGATAAGAGACTATTTCTAATGATACTATCTGTGAGATTTCTTCATAGAGTGTCTTTGTGGGTCCGTTCAGTGCGAGCTATACCCTTATAGGTCCACCCACGACTTTAGCTAAGACATCTCCATGTCTGTAGCTCATGAGGTCTTTACCTTTTATCTGCATACAAGTAGATAAGTCGTGCTAGTCTTATCCGAGATCACTGATCCCCATTCTCAGTGTCTCTAGACTAGGAACTTAAAATTTAGGAGTAGACATCTGGTATCCTTGAATCCTCATGGTCGTGATCCCATCACTGATACTCAAGAGATACCTATTCTATTACAAGGGTTTTATCCAGTTACTCATATATTAATAATGACATCGAGACAGAATATGAAACAAGATAAAGATCACTTATAATTTATTTATGACAATATTGAAAAGTACATGTATGTCCTAATCTAATGAAAAGATTGTTTCTAGGACATCCATATACTAACAATCTCCCACTTGGCCTAGAGCCAATCAGACCTAAGTCGTAAACCCAAAGCCTCATAATGACTATCATGTTTTCTCTGAGAAACAGCCTTTGTCAGAGAGTTGGCTAGGTTATCATCCGTGGGAATATAATCCATCTTTACATCCATCCTATCAATGATCTCTCTAATCAAGTGATATCTGCGGAGCACGTGCTTAGATCTTTGATGAGACCTAGGTTCCTTTGACTGCGCAATGGCCCCAGTGTTGTCACAATACAACTGTATGGGCTCATCCATGCTTGGAACCACCCGTAGTTCAGATATGAACTTCTTGATCCAGACGGCCTCCTTGGCTGCTTTGGAAGCGGCTATGTACTAAGCTTCTGTCGTAGAATTTGTTGTAGTCTCTTGCTTGAAACTCTTCCAAGACACTACCCCACCATTTAAAGTGAATACGAATCCTAACTGTTATTTGCAGTCATCTTTGTCACTCTAAAAGCTGGCGTCAGTGAATCCTTTCACTGAAAGCTCATCACCCCACCATAAACCAGAAACGCATCCTTAGTTCTTCTCAAGTACTTAAGGATGGTCTTGACTGCTATCCAGTGACCCTCTCCAGGGTTTGACTGGTATCTGCTCGTACTACTCAAAGCATATGAGACATCTGATCTTGTACATACATGGCATACATGATGGACCCAATAGCCGAAGCGTATGGAATTCCACTCATGCGGTCTTTCTCAGGCTGCGACTTAGGACACATAGCCTTGGAAAGATGTACCCCATGACTGACGGGAAGAAAACCCCTTTTCGACCCTTCCATGCTAAACCTTCTTAGCATCTTCTCAATATACGTGGATTGAGATAATCCCAGCAGCCTTTTAGATCTATCTCTATAGATCTTTATACCAAGTATAAAGGCCGTTTCTCCCAAATCCTTCATGGTGAAGCTTTCTGAAAGCTAGTCTTTAAATGTTTGTAATGTGGGGATGTCATTTCCTATTAGTAGTATGTCGTCTACATAGAGTACTAAGAAAACAACATTTCTCCCACTATTCTTCTTGTAAACACAAGGTTCATCCTCGTTCTTAATGAATCCGTTACTCCTAACGATTTCATCAAAACGAATATTCCAACTTCGTGGTGCTTATTTTAGCCCATATATCGACCTCTGCAGCTTGCATACCATATGTTCTTGGCCTTTGGATTCAAAACCTTCAGGTTGTGTCATGTACACTTCCTCCTTCAAGAATCCATTCAAGAAGGCAGTCTTGACATCCATTTGCCAAATCTCATAGTCGTGATATGCTGCTATGGCAAGCATGATCCTAATAGATTTGATCATGGCAACGGGTGAGAAAGTCTCATCATAGTCAACACCTTTTCTTTGACGATATCCTTTCGCAACCAACCTAGCTTTATAGGTTTGAACATTGCCATTTGCATCAGTCTTTCTCTTAAAGACCCACTTATTACCGATAGGAATTTTTCCTTGCGCATGATAAACCAAGGTCCATAACTTGTTTTGATACATCGAATCTATTTCTGATTTCATGGCTTCTAGCCATTTAGAGGAGTCAACGTCCTTGACTGCCTCCTCATAGTTACTTGGTTCATTATCCTCTACGGTTTGTTGATTCTCAATCACAAACCCATACCTCTCAGGTGGATGAATGACCCCAGTAGACCTACGAAGTTGTGTGTTTACTTCTTCATTGGAGAACGTCGCCTGCGATGCAGACTCGGGTTCCTCAATCTGTTCTTGTGGTCCTTGAACTTCTTCAAGATCAATTTTACTCCCACTGGCTCCTTGAGAGAGTAAATCTTTCTCAAGGAATTCATCATTTTTGGACATAAACACCTTGTGTTCGTCCAATGAGTAAAAGTAGTATCCCTTAGTACCTTTGGGATACCCCACAAATAGATATTTAGTGCTTTTAGCACTAAGTTTGTCTGATGTCAACGATTTGACATATGCTGGCGATCCCCATACTCTGAGATAACTCAGGCTGGGTCTCTTACCATTCCATATCTCATATGGAGTGGTCTGAACAGATTTAGACGGTACCCTATTTAGAAGGTATGCCACCGTGTCTAAGGCATATCCCCAAAACGATTTTGGAAGTTGAGTCTCACTCATCATAGACCTGACCATGTCTAACAAGGTTTTGTTTCTCCTTTCGGAAACACCATTTTGGTGTGGTGTGTAAGGTGCTGTAAGCTGCGAGAGAATTCCATTCTCTCTCAGATAATCCTGGAACTCATGGCGCAAATATTCACCACCACGATCTAATCGTAATGTCTTAATCATTTTTCCACGCTATTTCTTCACTTCATTCCTATACTCCTTGAACTTTTCAAAGGCCTCGGATTTATATCTCATCAGGTAAACATATCCAAATCTCGATTTACCATCCATAAAGGTAATGAAATAGGAGTATCTTCCTCTAGCCTCTATAGACATTGGGCCACAAACATCAGAGTGAATGAGTTCTAATAACTCACTAGTCCTATGACTTCTAAGCCCTTTGGGCTTGTGACGAGTCATTTTCCCTTTTAGACAAGATTCACATTGTCCATAGGATTCCAAATCCATGGAATCTAGGTATCCATTTGCATGCATCCTAGACAATCTTGTTTCATTTATGTGTCCTAGTCTACAGTGCCACAGATAAGATTGATTATCTGTCCTAGGTCGTTTCACATTCACATTAAGAACTTATGTTCCCGTTTCTAAAACATATAAGCCATTTACCAAAGAAGCAATAGCATAAACCATATCATTCATAATGATAGAAAATGTACCATCCCTAATAGTAAAAGAAAAACCATCACGTTCTAAACAAGAAATTGAAATAATGTTTCTAGAAATGCCCGGAACATAAAGGCAATTATTCAAATGCAATAAAAGGCCCGTAGGCAAAATGAGGTCTGTATCTCCAACAGCTTGAGCAGCAACTCTTGCTCCATTACCAACGCGGAGGTCAACCTCATTCTTCTCCAATCTCCTGGAACTCCTAAGTACCTGCAACATATTGTAGATGTGAGAACCACAACCGGTATCTAATACCCATGAAGTCAGATTAGTACAAAAATAATTGATCTCAATCATGTAAATACCTGAGGCAGAAGCATCACTATGTTTCTTGTCCTTCACACTCTTCAGGTAGTCTGGACAGTTTCTCTTCCAATGGCCAGTCTTGCCACAGTGGAAGCACACAGCATCGCTTTTGTCCTTAGGTGCACTGTTACCCTTCTTGTTGCCCTTCTTCTTCTTGGGTTTTCCTTTGGGCTTAAGGGAGTTTCCTTTTGCAGGCTCCTTAGCTTTACCCTTGGCCTTATTAGGCCCACCAATCAGAAGAGAGTGCGTTTTATCCTTTTTGATAGACACCTCAGCAGTTGTTAACATACCTAACAACTCAGGCAAGCTCACAAGCATCCCATGCATGTTATAATTCATAATGAATTGACTAAAGGAAGGTGGAAGTGATGTGAGGATTAAATCATTACTTAGCTCGGCATCCATTACGAAGCCTAGATTTCCTAGCTTCTCAATGAGCCCAATCATCTTAAGAACATGACTACTCACACTCATGCTCTCAGACATCCTACACTAGAACAATTCTCGAGAGGCCTCATACCTCTCATGCCTGCCTTTAACATCATACAACTCCTTGAGATGCAAGATGATAGAGGGAGCATCCATATGCTCATGCTGTTTTTGTAGCTAGGGCGACATGGATGCCAACATGATGCATACTGCCATTGTATTGTCATTCATGTGCTGCTTATGAGCTTCCATATCGTAGAACTCATAATCAGCTTCCCCTTCCTTAGGAGCTATGGGTAAATTACCTTCTAGGACATAAGCGATTTTCTTAGCCCTAAGAATAATTCTCAGGTTCCGATACCAATCCGTAAAATTTGAACCGTTCAGTTTATTCGTATCGAGAATAGAGCGCAGTGACAGTTGATTAGTCATACTATTAACTGAGAAGATGTAAAAATAAACTAATCAATATATTGTCATGAAATAAGAACAAATCATTAAAGACTTTAAATAACATGCCCCTCCCACTATTTTATCTAAGTCAATGACCCTTGTTATTTTGACTTAGGGTTATTTTATCTTAAAATTACCTTAGTGGGATTAAGAGTACGTTTATTTATTTTAATCTTCGTCTGAGACTGCAAAATTAAACTAAATAATGGGTTGATCCTTATCAACAGTATCTCATACCTTCTCTTAGCATCAGATTGACAACTCCTTGTCACTTAGTGGTGCATCTCATGCAACCAACCTGGCACTATTACCCCAAATACATAAGCCCGGCTAAGCCTGCAACTGATGCATTCAGTTAAGCACTAACCAGCACCTTAAGTGTCTCACACTTCTAATACTGCTCTTACTCAATGAAACAGTGGGTCCCAACTGAGTTGTGGCGCACCACCATTTAGAGGAATTTCGAGTGGCATTGGTGGTGGGAGGCAATCATGTGCTTAATAATTGATTCCTTTAAAGGGTTTCTTTTATTTTAATGGGTTTCATCAAACGTGTAAATACTATTATCATGCCAGTTGTATCCTATGTCAAACATCTATCGAATTACACTAGTCGCTTTTGGATATGCATAATAAAACATACATTCACGGTTGTCCATATCAAGCATACTAGTCGGTTTTAAAACATACATCCGCGATACTCTATCTCATGCATACTAGTCGTTTTAAAACATACAAGCATACATAAAACATATTTTATATGAGATAGTCATGGTGCTCGTGCTTTCTTTCTTCTTGCTCCTAGGCCGCAGCTCCATCACGAAATCTTCCATGCCTAAACGCCACTAGCCTAATTTTTCTAATTACAAAATAATTAAAGAAACTCCAATACATCTTTGGAGGAACAAAAGAATATACAAAATTTAAAAATTCAAAATTACAGCTTCAATTTAAACTAAAACAAAATTTGAATTCAAATTTAAAACATTTAAATTCAAAATTTAAATTTGGGCACCATGATCATCCCCTTCCATATCTGCACCTTAAAAGTTAAACAACTACCAAGCACACAATATTATTATTTCTCAAATGGCCCAAATATGCATCCAAATACATAATTCAAATTTTGTTGATTCTTTCTCAAAGAACACAAAATTAAACCATACAATCAACCATTTATATACATAGACTTGTATGAGAAATTTGTCACAAAATATTATGTCATGCTCATGAAAAATTCATTATAACAAAACACAAAATAACATGATCAAACTAAACAAAATTAATAACCCTAATTTTTATTCATGTGACCACAGCATGCATAGAATATTTCATGCATTTTGAAAACAAAATTATGAAGAAAACAATGCATTTGAATATTCATATCATGGCTGAATCATATTCCTTTCCTAAAAGATGTTTCGTTTGAAATCTTTCCCAAAGAATCATAAAGAAACAAAACCATGAAAACACATAAAGATATATGTAAAGCGTAATCATATTACAAACAACATATAATAACAAACAAAGTACCATCACCCGTCGATAGTAAAGCAACCAGGCTCTGATACCACTTGTTAGAAAGGGCCATGAAGCCCGAAGGCATGTGAGAAAAACTAAAAAAAACAATTTCAAGCGGAAACACACATACCACACAAGAATCATTCTTTAGGGCATAGATGTTACCTTGTTTATATTCGTAACTTGATGATCAAGGATAGGCTTGAAGATACAAGCCCTCTAATGTTGATCCACACCACTTCTTGTCAAGACTCAATGACACTTCTTGAAGACCACCAACAAACACCAAAGGAGGCAGGCTAGGCACACCAATGGAGAGGAAGAAGGTTAGGTTTCAAAGTGTTTTTACTTCTCTAAGAGACTCACCAATAGATGATATTGGTGACTGAATTTTCTGTCAAAACTCACACAAGGGCACGTGAAAGTGGAGGAAGGTAGATAGGTTTTTTTTCAAAAAAATAATTAGAGAACTATGATCACAGTAGCACACTTTATAGAAGAGTTTGAGTCAGATTTTTTTAACCAAAAAATCTGATTATGAAGCATCCCACACGTGAAGAAAAGATAGAGTTGTTGTATTTCAAAAATTGCCAACAACCTCCTATCATATCCTCCTAAGACCAAGTCAATTACTTGGGAATTATTTTGCCAAATAATAATTAAATATCAGCTGTAGGCAAGCCCCATAATCAGCCCTCAAATTTCTTCCTAAAATCTAGGACATGATCATGATAAGATGTTAGTTGAAT
>QARZ01020071.1:0-12072 GCA_013407115.1 Glycine latifolia
TACACAATCAAGCAAACTTCTCAACAACACTTCTCTGCGTATTTTCGATTTTCTAATTCAATCATATTTGTTAACATTGCTGTGAAATCACTCCAATCCCTGTGGAGACGATACTTTACTTACCAAACTTTATTACTTGTAAACGATCGGTGCACTTGCCGTAATCACGCAACAAGTTTTTGGCGCCGTTGCCAGGGATTGGTTAACAGATTTTTACAGTAATATAATATTTGTGATTGAAATTTTTGCTACTAATCGCTTCTCCTAGTTGTATGCGAGGTTCAGTTAGTTCTGAGGATTTGCAATTTGATCCGGAAATAGAAAGAACAATCCGAAAAAGACTAGCTAGCCAAAGGAGGAGAGAAGCTGAAACTTCTGACTTTGATTCAATTCCAGAATCAGATTCAGAACTCGACGAAAGTATGGCTGAAGCAAGAAACAACCAACCGAGGCCTGAGGATGAACTTATGGAGGATATTCTGGCTCCTATGTTCACAAGACCCAATTCCAGCATTGTGAGGCCACCGATACAAGCTAATCACTTTGATATAAACCCTTCATTAATAGCATTGGTGGAACGCAGTCAGTTTGGAGGGGAAAGTCCGGAAGATCCACACGACTTCATAGATAGATTCCTTAGAATCTGTGATACAATTAGACACCAAGGGGTCTCCGATGATGCAGTAAGATTAAGTCTTTTCCCTTTCGCTGTCAAGGGAAACGCTTTGAGATGGTTGAATCGACAAACATCAAATAGCATCTCAACGTGGGAAGACTTGGTCGCAAGATTTTTTGCTGAATACTTCTCCATGGATAAATATAATCGGTTGGTGAATGAAATCACCAATTTTACTCAAAATGGAAGAGAATCCTTATGCGCTGCATGGAATAGATTCCAAGAGTTGATTAGGAGATGTCCACAGTATGATCTGCCTATAGGTAAGCAGGTACGTATATTCTTTAATGGTATGACTCCTGACACTCGTATGATTGTTAATGTAGCAGCAGGAGGTACTATAAGGTCCAAGACAGCAGCTCAAACATATGACCTTATCAACTCTTTGGCCCGGAACGAAAATGAAAGTTCTATTATTCAGCCAAAGAGAGAACCAATTCAGCTGTCCACTAATGATGCAATGCTTGCAGAGCAAAAGATTTTGGCCCAACAATTAGCCAAATTGACTGAGAAGATTGATAGATTACAAGTCTCTGCAGCACAAGTGGCAGCCCACCAACCACACATAGTATGTGAGTACTGTCAAGGTGAGCACGAATCTAATGTTTGTCCTATTCTTGTAGGTGCTGACCCTGTACAGGTGAATGGAATTTGGAATGATCAAAGACAGCAACAACCTTACCAGCAGCAACCATATCAGAGGAATAACAATTTTTCTGCTGGAAATAACTATCAAAGGAGGTTCCAAGGAGGTGGTTTGGATTACAAATCCAACAACTACTTACAGCCCCCTCCTATTCCCAACAAGAAGCCCTCTGAACTTGAAAAGGTGGTGATGCAACTGTCAAAAACAACAGCAGAATTTATAGCTGAAACCAGAGCTCATAGGACTAACCAAGATGCCTCTATTAGAAATTTGGAGAATCAGATTGGACAGCTTGCTAAGCAAATGGCTGAGAGACCACAAGGCCAATTTCCAAGTGACACAATTGTAAACCCAAGAGAACATGCCAAAGCCATCACAACTAGAAGTGGTAAGGTATTATCTCCTCCAGAGAGACCTGAACCCAGTAGAAGAGAAGCTGAAAAAGATGCAGCAACTGAACCACAAAAGGAAAAAGCTGCAGAAAAATGTGAAGAACCAAGTTCTGCACCTCAACCAAAGAAGTGGGACTTTTCTCGCTTTGAAAAGCCCCCATATCCAGTGCTAACAAAGCAACAACTGCAGAAACAACAATTTACCAGGTTCTTAGAAATGTTTAAGAAGTTACACATTAATATACCATTTGCAGAGGCATTAGCTAATATGCCCAATTATGCAAAATTTATGAAAGAACTTCTTTCTAAGAAACATAAGCTGCAAGAGTGCGATACAATAACACTCACTGAGGAGTGTAGTGCAATTATACAAAGGAAGCTTCCTCCTAAATTGAAGGATCCTGGAAGTTTTAATATCCCTATAGCTATAGGTAACATTAATGTAGGGAGAGCTTTATGTGATTTAGGGGCTAGTATAAATTTGATGCCATTATCTATGTGTAAGTCCCTAGGCATAACTGAATTAAAGCCGACTAGAGTTTCTTTGCAATTAGCGGATAGATCCGTAAGAACATCCTCCGGGGTAATTGAGGATGTTCTAGTTAAGGTCGATAAATTCATATTTCCTGCTGACTTTATTGTGCTAGATATGGATGGGGAAAGTGAAATTCCCCTGTTATTAGGTAGATCTTTCTTAGCTACTGCTAGGGCCCTAATAGATGTTGAGCAAGGAAAACTTGAATTAAGATTGAATGATGAATCTGTTGTGTTTAATGTTTTTGATGCTATGAAACATCCTATTGACAAACATGATTGTTTTCAATTAGATGTGTTGGACGAGGTGATTTATGCAGGCATGAAAACAAATATTGCAGCAGCTGAGAAGGAAAATGCAGAAACGAATACAGCAGCAGCAGAAAGACCAGATTGTGCAGCAAAAATCAGACCAGCACATGCAACTGAGGTATTTTCTGCAGAAACCAACTCTGAGGTGGCTGAAAAACCAGCAGAGCCGATACTAGAAGAGTTGGAAGTGAAAGAAGATGATATTCCATCCGGTGCACCAAAGGTTGAATTAAAAGAATTACCGGAGCATTTGAAATATGTCTTCCTTGGTGAAAATAAAACCTATCCAGTCATAATCAACAAAGGGCTGGAATGGCATGAAGAACAAAAGCTGATTAAAGTACTCAAGGATCACAAGTCAGCAATTGGATGGTCTATTTCAGACCTCAAAGGTATAAATCCCTCCTTTTGTACTCATAAAATTTTAATGGAAACTGATGTTAAACCTGTAAGGCAACCTCAAAGAAGGCTCAATCCAATCATGAAAGAGGTGGTAAGAAAGGAAGTTGTTAAGCTTTTAGATGCAGGAATGATATACCCAATTTCCGACACACCATGGGTAAGTCCGGTCCAAGTTGTTCCTAAGAAAGGAGGAATGACAGTCATACAAAATGAAAAAAATGAATTAATTCCCTCAAGAACAATCACGGGCTGGAGAATGTGTGTGGATTACCGAAGGCTTAACGACGCGACTCGCAAAGACCACTTCCCCTTTCCGTTTATGGACCAAATGCTTGAACGTTTGGCCGGTTATGATTATTACTGCTTCCTTGATGGATATTCTGGGTATAACCAAATTCCAGTTGCACCAGAGGATCAAGAAAAGACCGCCTTTACATGTCCATTCGGAGTATTTGCTTATCGGAGGATGCCATTTGGGTTGTGTAATGCACCTGCAACCTTCCAGAGATGCATGCTTTCAATTTTCTCAGACATGGTAGAAAGAGGGCTTGAGGTATTTATGGATGATTTTTCTGTTTTTGGCCCTTGCTTTGATTCATGCTTAACTAATTTAGCCAAAGTTCTTAAAAGATGTCAAGAAACTAATTTGGTCTTAAACTGGGAAAAATGTCATTTTATGGTAAGAGAAGGCATAGTGCTAGGCCACAAAATATCTGAAATGGGAATAGAGGTAGATAGAGCTAAGCTTTTATTAATTGCAAAATTACCTCCTCCTATTAATGTGAGTGGTGTTCGCAGCTTCTTAGGCCATGCAGGTTTCTACCGAAGATTCATCAAAGATTTCTCCAAGATAGCAAAGCCATTAAGCCAACTGCTGGAGAAGGATACTGAATTTATGTTTAATGACGCTTGTCTTAGTGCATTTAATACTTTAAAACACAAACTCACCACTGCACCTGTGATAATAGCTCCGGATTGGAGTCTGCCATTTGAATTGATGTGTGATGCTAGTGATTATGCAGTAGGTGCAGTGTTAGGACGGCGGAAAGAAAAGCGTTTGCATGTGATTTATTATGCTAGTAAAATCTTAAATGAGGCACAAACAAATTATGCCACAACCGAAAAAGAAATGCTAGCTATTGTGTATGCCCTTGATAAGTTTAGATCATACTTAGTAGGGTCAAAAGTAATTGTGTTTACTGACCACACAGCCCTTAAATTTCTGCTGCATAAACAAGATGCAAAACCCCGGTTGCTACGATGGATGTTGTTGTTGCAGGAATTTGACTTGGAAATTAGAGACAAGGCTGGTATTGAGAATAAGGTTGCTGACCATTTGTCCAGGATTCAGCATAATGCATTGCAAGATGGACCAGAAATTGAGATCAATGAATTTTTCCCTGATGAGCAAGTGCTTGCTGTACATACCACTCCATGGTTTGCTAGCATGGCCAATTTCAAGGCTGCTGGAGTTATACCAGAAACACTCACTTGGCAGCAGAGAAAGAAATTTTTACATGATGCTAAGAGGTATCTATGGGACAACCCTTACTTATATTTTCAATGTGCTGACAATGTGATTCGCAGATGCATAGCTGAAAGCGAAGTGTCGACCATTCTATGGCATTGTCATTCATCAAGTTATGGAGGACATTTTGGTATCAACCGAACTGCACAAAAAGTACTACAGTGTGGCTACTATTGGCCAACAATATTCAAGGACTCAAAGGACTTTGTGATGCAGTGTGACAATTGCCAAAGGACAGGCAATGTGTCTAGAAGAGATGAAATGCCATTGAACAACATCCAAGAAGTGGAACTTTTTGATGTGTGGGGCATTGACTTTATGGGACCTTTCCCTAAGTCATTTGCTAATCAATACATCTTGGTTGCTGTGGATTATGTCTCCAAGTGGGTTGAGGCAGCTGCTTTACCCACCAATGATGCCAAAGTGGTGATCTCATTCTTAAGGAAAAACATCTTCACAAGATTTGGAGTGCCAAGAGCTATTATAAGCGATGGGGGAACTCACTTTTGTAATAAGCAATTTGATAGTTTGCTTGCAAAATACGGAGTGAGACACAAAGTGGCAACCCTATACCACCCCCAGACAAGTGGCCAAGTGGAGATTTCTAACCGTGAGTTGAAGCGAATACTTGAGAAAACAGTTGGAACATCAAGAAAAGACTGGGCCAAGAAACTAGATGATGCTTTGTGGGCATACCGGACGACATTCAAAACACCTATAGGTATGTCCCCTTTTCAGCTCGTATATGGTAAGGCTTGTCATTTACCTATTGAACTTGAGCATAAGGCACTTTGGGCAACCAAGTTTTTAAATTTTTGATCGAAGCCGTATTCAACCAAATTAATGCAATTAAATGCAGTACTAGGAAGTGACCTAGATCGTCTCACAAGGATCGAATTATTGTGCTCAGGTATTAAAAACTGTTTTTGGGGGGTGTTTGGACAGAATGCAAAATTATATATGAAATAAAGCAGAATTACTAATTAAATGCAGTGATTAAAACAGTTAGGTCTGGATCAGATTGCGTTCTTAATTTCCTTGGTTCACAAAAATAATCTATTCTACTTAATCCTTGGTTAGTCCAGATTAATCTACTAAGCGAAGATTAAACTAAATTACCATACACGAATTAAGCAAACGTGAATCTTGTTAGATCTAATCTCTCAGGATTAAGCAACCTGAATCACTTAGAATCATTAAGCATGACTCTAATTCGAAATTGCAAAACAGAGACCTAACAATGGGGGATCAAACAGAACAGAACTCAAGCACATAGAACCTCCATCAATTCGCAATCTGTCCCAGAACCTAACCCTAGAATTAGCTTTCCATTAATTTCAAATTAGCAACAGAACATGAATTGAAACCCATAAACAGAAATCAAATTGAAACCTAAAACAGAAACGAAAATTAAAATCCAGAACTGAAAACGAAACTGAAGCAGAAACGAAAACGAAACAGAAACAGCAACGAAATTACAAACTGGAATTAAAAACAGAAACGAAATTAGAAGCTGAAATCAACAGAAACGAAATTAAACCCAGAACAGAAACAAGAACTGGAAGCATAAACGAAATTAAGCACTGAAATTGAAATATGAAATTATTCTGAAACAGGGAATCCAAAACAGAAATGAAAACAGCAATTGAAAACGAAAACAGAAAACGAAACCTTAAGCCTTCAACAGAGTCACTAAACAGAAGCAAAACCCTAAACCCTAGGAGAGCATAAAAACGTGAACAGTAGCCCTCCCTAGTGCATGGGCACAGTTCCCTATTTATAATAGCTAAAAACCTAAAAACGAAAATGGGCCTTTTAACAAATTCTGGCCCAAAATTACACTTAAGCGAAATAAAGCGAAAATAGCGCGAAAATAAAATGCTGCTGCAGAAAATTAATCTTCAAGTCCACGAATTAATTCCAAGCCCACTCAATTATTAAATTGCCCTGAAAATAAAAATTGGGAAAATTAAGCTCAGAAAATCCAAATTCGGTAAAATATGAATTATCGGTCCAATTAAGAAACAGTGTAGAATGTAATTGATTAAGGCTAAATTAAGGATTAAAATGAGTATAAAAAGATGAGGAAATATAGGTAAATAGTGACTCATCAATTTTGAACTAACCAAAGCCAATGAAAAGAGGCTACTTCAATTGAATGAGTTGGATGAATTTAGATTAGCTGCCTATGAGAATGCCCGCATTTATAAAGAAAAGACAAAGAAGTGGCATGACAACCAAATCCGAATCAAGGAGTTTGTGCCTGGCCAACAAGTTCTATTGTACAACTCTCGCCTGAGACTCTTTCCAGGCAAGTTGAAGTCAAGATGGTCTGGACCATTCCTTGTTCGTCAAGTCTTTCCTTATGGTACAGTTGCAATTTCCTCTCTGGATAGTGACCGGGCATTCAAGGTAAATGGTTACCGTTTAAAGCATTATTTTGGAGGGGAAGTGGACAGAACTTCAGCTTCTGTTCCACTCAACACTACTGAAGCTTAAAATTAATGTAAGCGTCTAGCTAAGACGTTAAACAAGCTCTGGTAATGTACATAGCTTTTGATTTAAGTTTTGAAGTTGGTAGTATAGTCTTTGTTTTCTTCTGCATAATATATAGCTAGTGTACCCATTTAAGCTTTTACATTCGTACTAAGTTTTAAATTGATTTTTAGGATCCATTAGTTTAAGGTTTATGCGTAATTTTAGGCTTAGGGTAGTATATAGCAGTTTCACTAAGTCTATGAACACAAAGCAAATTACATCAAGACTAAGCAAGAAAATTGTGCAAAGGATGTCACGCTAATAGCGTGGCATTTCACGCTAATAGCGTGAGATGTTCGAGCCCAGGCCTCTCATCTGCATGATTTCACGCTATTAGCGTGAGTAATGGCGCTACTAGCGTCAGTCATTCGAGGCCAACAAGCGGTTTCACGCTAATGGCGTGGCACTGGCGCCATTAGCGCTACTTGTTCGAACCAAAATGCCCAATTTTCCAAATCTCACGCCAATAGCGTGAGTAATGACGCGGATAGCGTCAATTGGTCGAGACTTAAGGGCTCTCCAGTGCCACACCACGCGAACCGCGTGGAATGTCACGCTGATAGCGTGAGTTGTTCGAAACCAAAAGAACTTTCAGCTCTTAATCACGCTAATAGCGTGGACCTCCACGCTATCAGCGTGAGGTCGCGGAAACTGTTTTTATTTTAAAATTCTCTCATTTCGCGCCTCACTCTATTCCTTCCTAAAATCTCTCCTCCTCTCTCGCCCAAACTCCCTCAACCTCCATTAACTTCTATCAACCTCCCTCAGTCCCAATTCATCCTTAAAAGCATATTGTCCCAATTCCTCTACCCCTGCACGCTCATTATCATCTTCTTTAAGCCCATCGTTCTCATTCTCTTCATATTGTGGTGCTTCTACTGCATTCAAAAAGCTTTAAGTGCATAATGGCGGGAGACAAGGTAAGTAACTGAACTCAACTTGCTATGTAATGATGCTCTTGGGAACCCTAGGGTAGAGAATCAAAACTAGGATTAGAAAAGTTACATTTGTCTTTTCTGCAATCTTCTTGTCTGTGGCTCTGATTAATTGAGAAAAATTTTGGGTTTTCCCATGTCCCCAAAGTACATATCATACATATTCATTTCCATGCCCACCATCTGTTCGCTAAAATGCCTGAGTGAGAATTTGAATCATTATTGGTCTGACATTGTCAATATGAATGGCTTTGAGCATTAGGCTACAAACTTTGCTGTGGATAGTTGGTCTAGGGTAAAATGACATAGTTCTGAGTTGAACCATAGGAGAATGGCATAAATTTTGAAATTGCAAATAATGAGACCTTCTATGTATGATTTGAATGCACCCATGTGTCTTGTTTATCTATAATATGCTCAAAATCGAAACATGCAGAAATTTTTACAATTGGATTGAGTGAGTCATGCTATGACTACCTTAGACTTTGAATGAATATAAATTGCATGAACTCTATGGATAAATAATTGCAGTTTTGACGTGATTAATCAAGCAAGCATTGATGGTGTGTTTGAACCAAATTAAAATGAACATCACTTGAACATCTAAACTTGGGAATTCCACTGATGGATTCTAAGGATGATAACTGAAACATAGGCTGGATAATATAATCGAAATGAACATATTTGGTGGATACAAGGCCTTAAATCTGGGAATGGGCATTCCATTGAAAATTTTTTCAATCAAACTGGGTAGACTAAATATGTTATACCCCTGAACACCATATGCTTATTATGTTATTTTTTCGTGCTATTGGGGGATCATGTAGATACACATATATATTGGTTGGATTGCACTGATTGGATAGTGCTGTTTTGATGCGTTGTGGTACTGAATTTTAACGTTGAAAACACCACAGTGACTTCAAATTCATGTATGCTTCAATGCTTATCTTGATCTATACCTGTGATGATTGAACTATAGGAATTAATTGTAAATTTTCATAAATTGCTTGGGTTCTGAAATTCGACATGACTAAAATGCCTAAATCTGGGAATGGTAAACCCAGAAGCTGCTATGTGACCTGTGCCTTAATGGATTCATACCTTGATTGCTTGTGATTAATTGATCTGATTCACGAAAAGAACCAAATCTGGGAATTCCAAACCTCTAACATATATATATGCCTTTTGGATTCTTTTCTGAGTTTCAGGGTAGACAAATAGCCAAAGGAAAGAAGAAAGTCACTGGGGAAGGCAGCAGGAAGAGAGCCCGGCTTCCAGATTTTGATGAGGCCCGGTTCCGGACAGCGGAATGCCAAGAGAAATTTGACTCTTGGTACCTTCCGAAGAACATCATTAAGGAGAAGAAGATTTTGTGGGAAACAATGCCAGAGGACAGTCCGATCAGAGAGGTCATCATTAGACGACAGTGGCAGAGATTAGTAAGCTTTCCAGAGCCGAGCTCCAGCACGATATTGAAGGAGTTCTTGGCAAACGTGGACCACGACACGGTTTATAGGACTAGGATGTCCTGGGTGAGGGGTGTCCGGGTCTCATTCGATGACAGCGCTATTGAGCGTATTTTGGACACAGCCTACAACCCTTTGAGACGCTGCGACTTCAGTTACTTTTTCCTTCGCATGCAGCCTGATGCATTGATGAAGATGTACAGGGACGATGTCCCCGAGCTCGCTACCACCATCCGCAGGGCCATCACAGGCCTCTATGCCTCATGGAAGCCCAAATCGGGGCTTGATTATATTCTAGAGAAGCTGCGGAAGCAGGATCTGGTGGGCGATGCTCTGTTCTGGCATCAGTTTATTAATCACACAGTCATACCATCTACAAATATGACTGATGTGAATGTTGAGCGAGCCATACTTCTTTATACCCTCCGTGGAGAGGGTAATCTTCTTATCTCCTCCCTCCTGTCTAACAGGATTTTGCACATGATCCAGGACATCAGCAGTAAGTCCTAGTTAGCTCACTCCTCCCTCATTCTTCAGTTATGCCGACACGCGGGCGTCCATATAGATGAGGAGGAGCCCATGGACGTTCCGATTTCCACTATCATGACGCATCAGACATATCTGGATGTCATGGCCTCCGCCGCAGATGAGCAGGTTCTTCGAGCTGCTAAGCTCAGACCTGAAGAGATCGTCGCTCGTTCCCCCAGAGGCATTCCAGCACCAGAGGTCCCAGACCAGCCACTTCCCGACCAGCCAGTTGAGATGCCAGTCCCACCTGCAGACGCACCAGTACCACCATCATCTTCTGCAGTCCCTACACGTACCCCACTATGTGAGGACTCAGCTTGAGTTTCAGAGCACACAGCTGGAGCTTCAGACACGCATGTGGGGAGCTGTGTGCAGACATTTAGGGATCCACCCGTCAGAGTATCAGACACCTGTTCCCACTCCACCAGCAGGTCCAGCAGCGACCGATCCAGTAGATATCTCTGAGACAGTTGGCACCACTGTTACCCAACCAGTGATTCCTGAGCCTACAGAGGCTGATGCTACTGCAGAGGACAGCGATACAGCCGAGTGATCAGGACCTTTATTTCTGTTTATGTTTCTATTTTCTTTAGTTATAGAGTTATGATTCTGCATTATTACATACGTTTTACACATTCTTACATTATATTCTGCACGTTTAGTTTCATATATATGATACATTTCTGGTTTATAATTGTTCCAAATAAATCTGTTTAGACCAATGTGGGATTGAATGCGATTTTTTGAATAATGCTCCACGTTTTTCAAATCACCGTAACCTTGTTTGTAGTTGCTGGGACAACAACATATAAATCTGGGAATGGTCGTTACGCATTATTTCGCAAATCACAATCAAGAAAACAAATGACATCTAATGGAACCCTTTTCAAAATTTTTCTAAAAATAAGCAGCACACAAAAATTTTCAGATTAAGAAAGCGAATGAACTTAACAATGGACAGATTTCTTCGGATTAAGCTTGATGAAATAAGATACATGGACTGCATAATGCATGATTAGAGTTTGATTGATGGTATGTGAAACTCATGTTGAATATTGAAATAATGTCAGATATGCAGTTGATTGAGAATGACTTGAGTTACAACACCTGTAAGGTTTGAGCCAAACACGGTAAAACTTTCTTCCGAGAGACTCCATACTTCATGATGTTCTAGAACTTGAATTGTTTCTATGATTGCAGGTGTAACTTGAAATGATTAAGGCACATTTTTTTTTAGAAACCAGGGCCAAATTGACTACCATAAGTGATTTTCCCTTTGAACCTGAATTTTGAGCCTAAACCTTTCATTTCAATAACCCGAATCAAGCCATATTCATATGACTAAACCCTCTGAGGCTAGAAAAGGTGAGATAAGTTCATGACAACAAAGTATTAGTCACCAAGGAATGAAGGAAGCATGAGAAATCAAATGAATGGGAAGAAGATCGAAAGTCCATCAGCTGAAAAAAATTGATAAGCTGCAGTATTTATTATGTTTTAATTGCATTTATAATTATATAAAAAAAAAAGGGGGAAAAAGAAGAAAATCTGAAAATACAAAAAGAAAGTCAGTATGTTACTATTTTATGTTTAGAATAAAAGGTGAATAAAAGTACCAGTTTGAAAGACATAAAAAGAGAAAGAGAATGAAGAGCTTGGAAGACCACACAAGGTTTGGACTTAAGGAACTGGATCTAGCCTCTTTATTGAGCTACTTTTCCAAACAACTCCTACCCTTAGCCCAGCCACGTTACAAGCCTTAAAGACCTTTTGATCAAGTTATACTTACAATTATTGAAAATATCTTCAAGCCTATGGTAATGTTGTGATTATGTTGAGTAAGAGAGTAATTATAACCTGATACACTTGAGTGAAGGAGTGATGAAACACATATCTGTGAGGAATACTCAAGTACTTTCTTATTTTGACAGCATTGAAGGTATCATAGAGGTTTTGACTGAATTGATCATACACTTCATGATGATTCTAGGATTGTAGCCTGTAGTTTGTGTTGATTGTTAATTCTTGGTTAAGTCTTAGAATTCTCTCTGTTGCTGAGGACAGCAATTGGGCTTATCTTTTGGCTTCTTACCTTACTTAAACCTTAGTATA
>QARZ01020125.1:0-10941 GCA_013407115.1 Glycine latifolia
CTACACGAATTAAGCAAACGCGAACCTTGTGAGAATCAAGCAGAACAGAATCATTAAGCATGAAATTCGAAAACTGCAGAACAGAAACCCAACAAGGAAGAATCAAGCAAAACATAATTCAAAGCATAGAGAACCTCCATTAAGGGTTTGCAATCTGTCCTAGGGCCCAACCCTAGGATTAGCCTTCCATTAATTCGAAAATTGCAATAGAAACAGAATAGCAGAAACGAACATTAAAACGAAACTAGAAGAGAAACGAAATTCAATTGCAAACGAAAATACTGAAATGAAAACCTAACTACTGGAAGCAGAAACGAAAATACTGAAATGAAAACCTAAATACTGGAAGCAGAAACGAAAATAGGAACTGAAATTGAAACGCAAATGTATTCTGAAAAGGAAAATCCAAAACAAAAGCAAAAACCTTAAGGAGAATCACCAGCAGAAAATGAAAACCTAAACCCTAAGAGAGCTGAACGTGAATGGCCTCCCTTCTTGCATGGGCACAGTCCCCTAAAAATACTAGTCTGACCTAAAATGAAAATGGGCCCTTTCTAACAATTCTGGCCCAAAAAATCACTAAAGCAAAATAAAACGAAAATAAAATGCTGATGTGGAAAATGATGTTGACGTGGCACTCCAATCTTCAAGTCCATGAATTAATTCCAAGCCCATTTAATTATTAAACTGTCCTGAAAATAAAAATTGGAATAATTAAACTTAGAAAATCCAAATTCGTTAAAATCTGAATTATCGGTCCAATTAAATCCAAAATGAGAAACAGTGTGGAATGTAAACGATTAAACACAAATCAGGGATTAAAATGAGCACAGAAAGGTGAGAAAATATAGGTAAAAAGTGACTCATCACACGCCCTCAAAAGGTCTTCTAGAGACTAAATGGTTCGTTCAGTCTGCCCGTTAGTTTGAGGGTGATAGGCCGAACTCAACGGAAGCCGGGTTCCTAAGGCCTTGTTCAAACTCTCCCAAAATCTAGAAGTGAACCTCGGATCCCGGTCAGATACTATGCTAGAGGGCACACTGTGTAACTGGATAATCTCGCTAATATATAGAGAGGTCAACTTTTCTAAGGAAAACCGGATGTTGATGGGATTAAGTGAGCAGACTTAGTCAATCTGTCAACAATAACCTACATAGAATCCAACCCAGCTCGGGTCTTGGGCAAACCCACAACAAAATCCATGGAGATATTTCCCACTTCCATTGGGGTATCTCTAAGGGTTGTAACTTACCCGATGGTCTCTTGTGTTCTACCTTAGCTTTCTGACAGACCAAGCATGCATATACAAACTCACCAATCCCCCTCTTCATCTTCGGCCACCAAAACATATTCTTAAGGTCTTAGTACATCTTGGTGGCACTGGAGTGGATACTTAGGTTACTTCTATGCCCCTCCTCTAAGATCACTTTCCTAAGTCTGGATATGTTGGGAACGCAGACCCTACCTTGAAGTCTCAAAACTCCATCTGGTCCCACATGGAAACTACTAGCATTCCCTGATGCTATGGCTTCAAGTTGGGTCTTCAGAAAAGGGTCGGACTGCTGCCCTTTTCAGATCTCTTCTAGCAGCCCGCTCGTAATTTGTAGGGCTCTTAGTATCTTGCTATTAGGGGTAAGCTCACATGCTAGACTAAGGTCTCTAAACCTCTCCAAAAGCACAAACTCCCTAATCATCAATGCGGACACATGAAGAGATTTCCTACTTAAAGCATCGGCCACCACGTTGGCCTTGCCTGAATGATTACTAAGCTTAAAATCATAATCTTTAAGGAACTCTAGCCATCTCCTCTGACGCATGTTCAATTCTTTCTGGTTGAACAAATACTTAAGGCTTTTATGGTCACTAAACGCCTCGAACTTGGAGCCAAAAAGATAATGTCTCCATATCTTAAGGGCAAACACCACAGCAGCTAACTCCAAATCATGGGTAGGATAGTTTCTTTCGTGCGTCTTAAGCTGCCTGGAAGCATAGGCCAAAACCCGGCCACCCTACATCAACACCCCTCCTAAGCCCGTCATTGTTGCGTCGCAATATACCTCAAAAGGCTCTCCTAGGTTAGGCAAAACTAACACGGGTGCAGTTGTCAGCTTTTCCTTAAGAGCTCAGAAGCTATGCTCACACTGGGCATCCCACATGAACACTTGACCCTTACGAGTCAACTTGGTCAAAGGTAAGGCTAACTTGGAGAAACCTTCTATAAATCTCCTGTAATACCCGACCAAGCCCAGGAAACTTCTAATCTCGAACACGGACTTGGGGCTCTCCCACTCGTGGACGGCTTCCACCTTAAAAGGATCTACAGTTATACCACCTTGGGATATCACGTGTCCTAGGAAACTTACCCTCTCTAACCAGAACTCACACTTAGACAACTTAGCATACAGTTGTCTATTACTAAGGGTCTGCAACACAATCCTCAAGTGCTCTTCGTGCTCCTTTCTGGTCTTAGAATATACTAGGATATCATCTATGAAGACTACTACAAAGCTATCGAGGTACAAGTGAAAGACCCTATTCATGTAGTCCATGAACACACCAGGAGCATTAGTCACACCGAAGGGCATAACCAAGTACTTGTAATGACCATAGCGGGTTCTAAAAGCGGTCTTGGGGATATCCTCGAACTTCACTCGGATCTGATGGTAACCCGACCTAAGATCTATTTTACTAAACACACAAGCCCCGACCAGCTAATCCATAAGATTGTCTATCTTAGGCAAAGGATACTTATTCTTAATCGTCACCTTATTCAGCTGGCGGTAGTCTACACACAACCTCATAGTCCCGTCCTTCTTCTTTACTAACAACACGAGTGGTCCCCATGGAGATACACTAGGCCGTACAAACTGTTTATCCAACGGTTCTTCCAACTGTTTCTTAAGCTCAGCTAGCTCTAAGGGAGACATCGTATAGGGGGCTACAGATATAGGTCCAGCTCCGGGCACCAAATCTGTAGAAAACTTTACTTCTCTCTCAGGTGGTAACCCAGATACATTCTCAAGAAACACTCCCGGGAAGTCTCTCACAACAGGGAGGTCGGCTAGAGAAACCTCGGTCTCTACCTCCGGGTTCGATAAGATCATGTATACTTGAGCATTTTCTTTCAATGACAACATAATCCGGTTGGCCGAGATGAACATCCCTTTTTCCCTCACATCCGAGTTTCCAAACATGACCATTTTATCATAACAGTTCAACAAAACCTAGTTGGAAGATAACCAGTCCATACCCAAAATAATGTCGATCTGGTTAAGAGGCAAACAAACCAGATCAACTCAGAATTTTCTATTAGAAATTTCCACAATACAGTCCAAAAATGCCTCAGAAATCAACACAGACCCATTAGCCGGGGTCTCAATCACGAGCTCATTATTTAAAGAAGACACAGAAAATTTACGTGGTTTTACACACAACTGGGATATGAAAGAATGGGTCACATCGGAATCAAAGAGCACGAGTAAAGGAATCCTGTTTATGAAACATTTACCTTGGATTAGATCTCGGGAGTTCGAGGCTTCGGCACCACTAAGAGTGAAGACCCTTCCCGTGGTCCTTGGCTGTCCGGGTTGGTTCTGTTGGCCTCCACATTCTGCTCTCTCTTGGGGTGTGGGCAATCCCTTTGGAGATGACCCTTCTCCTTACAGTTATAACAAGTCGAGCCTCTCTATCTGCACTCAGAAGCGATATGCCCGGGCTTACCACACTTGAAGCACGTGTTCCGGGTTGGAAAGGTAGCGGGTCTACTACTACTACCACCACCCGGAAATCCCGCAGTAGCAGCCCTTTGATGGTTGGGGCAATGATCATGTGGTTTAAGAGGGATAGTGTAAGGCTTCCCATGGTTTTGATGCCCGGTCTTCTTGTCCTTTACAGGGCCCGTATTCCGGTAGTAGGCTGCCCTGTCTTTGGAATCCTCGTCCCATATCCTGTACATGTTGACCAAGGCTGGGAATTGACGGACTCCTTGGTAGTTTACAGCCTGCTTCACCTCGGGTCACAAGCCGTTCAAAAACTTCACGCACTTAGAGCTTTCGCCATCCTATCCTTGGTAGTGAGGGAAGTACCTTAACAACTCCTCAAACTTAGCCGCATACTCGGCTACAGCCCGATTCCCTTGTTTAAGGTCAAGGAACTCCATCTCTTTTTTGTTCCTCACGTCCTCCGGGAAGTACTTTTCCAGGAATGCCTCCATGAAGGTCTCCCATGTCACAACCCCGTTTTTCGCCTCCATGCATTGGCGGGTATTATCCCACCAATACTCGACTTCTTCTGCCAGGGTATAAGTGCTGAAAGCAACCTTCTGCTCCTCGGGGCATGCCATAACCCGGAAGATCTTCTCAATCTCCCAAATCCATGTTTGAGCGCCATCCAGGTTATACCCTCTATGGAATGAAGGAGGATTATTGCCCTGAAAGTGGTCCAATCCCTGGTATTCCACAGCTCCTAGGGCTTCTCCCCTATTCTGATTCCTCAATGCCTGGGCTAAGGCTTGGAGAGCATAAACTATCGCGCGATCATTCCTACTGACCATCACTTACTGCGTATAACAAGAAGTGAGAACCTGGAAGGAATACACACACAAAAACACCAAATCATTCTATACAAACCCTTTACCGTTTGTATTCCGGTCTGCTTGCCATAATGTTTCCTTGCATTGTCCCAAATTATACAGATGAACAGTCTGATAACTCACAACAAAGCATAGAAACTTATGGTATAGCAGAGTGAGAAATATAAATATGCTATGACTACACTAAAATAACATCCTACACAAGCTCAAACATGAACAAACATAATCTAGCATAGCACAGCTAGCCACTTCAACAATCAGATACTCAACAATCAACTTAATCATGCACAGAGAAACATAGCAAGCTCACAACTCACTGGCCAGAAGGTCCGACCTGCTCTGACACCACTTGTAACGACCCCGTATGCATCCGGTTCATTAAGATTATATTATGGTCATAAGCCCAGCAACAACTTAACATAACAAGTAAACACGGAAGCATTAAATAAACGTCTAACAATATCACAAAACATTATGTATACAACCCATCACCCGAGTACAGTTCCACAGAGTACATATAATACAAAACACATACCGGGTTACAAAATATACAACAAAATTGAGCCAACAGGCTCACTCAAAATCGCCTTCCGATTTCTTCTCCCTCGAACCCGGCCTCGACCTCTTGTTTGGGATCCTCGATTAGTATCCAACCTGGCCCCGACCTACCTGACCTCTCAATAAAGATCCACCGAATGACCCCTACTCGGGTCTCTTACCCCGGACCTTGTCCTCAGCTCACTAGCTTTTACCTGCAATAAAATATTTTCCCGACCGGGGTGAGATACAATCTCAGTAAACTTAGGGTTCTTGGAGTCTCACCTCCCCCTGGTTCACTTCCACAGTACATAGCATTTATATTGGCATTACAATTAACATAGCCGATCCGGCCTTTTAATAAAACAACACATGTACAAAATCACACCAACGTGCCATTCCAGCATAAATATGCAATTTAGCCAACCAGTGCAGATAACATACACAATTGCATATCAGATGTACAAGTTAGACAGCCAGTACACATATTGTGCACTCTTGTATATCTTCCAGTGCACTCCTCATACACATCACGTATCCTGCCCTGAGGTTCCAGACCACAGACTCCACGTGTTAATTCCACCAATGTACCCCTCCAGCACAGACATGCACAAATGTATATCCAAGTATACAAATTAGCCAACCAGTGCACATCTCCATTACATGTATGTTTTCAATCAAAAAGCAATAATACACAATGTAAATATAAGCACCATGACATCCAACAACCATCACTCCCCAGGAGTATGGTGGAACACAATCAAGGGAAGAAACTCCCAAGAACAGAGAGCTTACCTTCTCTTATCACAGCACCAACCCTCTCAGCCGCGTGTTACACGACCACCAATATCTTCTTTACCACGCCCTACACCAGGCACAAAAGATATCAAGAATGATTCTCAACCATTTCATGAAAAAAACCAATTCTTTTCCAGATCTCAACCCTATACAACCAACCAGTGACTTGTAAACCCCACAAAGATCTATCTGGCATAACAAAATACCCAAAACCAGAAAAGTTAGCTTTCAAGGCTGAACCTTCATCACAACAACCTTCTAAGTATATTTTTCCAAAGAACCATCACCCAAAACCAAACCTAACTCATATGGGTCATTTTTCCTCTTAAATCCAAACTCAAAGAAAAACAGTAAAACTTACGTGTTTTACCTTAAAAACGTCAAGGAAGGCTTGTGGAAAACTTATAAAAGCTTGAATGTCCTTAAAGTGCCTTCTGACTCTTAAAGGTTGAAACTTTGCACTTTCTTTGGAGAAATGATCTCCTCATCTGATGGTTTTCACAACTAACAAAGGGTGGAAACTAGTTTATAAGGTGATTCTATTCAATCCTCACGTTGGTTGTAAGGTGTTTAGGTCAAGAAATGAGTAACTATGAAGCTTTTCTTACTTTTAACAATGGAGGAAAATGGAATAAGAGAGAAAGTGTTTTAGCAAAGGTAGTGGAAATATAGATTACTATTGAAATATCCCACTCACGAATACCTTAAATATCCAGAGAATCAACACGCATCATATCGTAGTATGAGGATCTTCCCGTGCCAAAACAACTAGCAGGGAATCAACACGTGTCACTTGAATAAAGTGAATATGTAGAGCCTACACGTGTCACAAGGCTAAGTCTGGGTTATCAACGAATACTGACTGTTTTAATCACTTACAAATACTTATGTAATCGATTGCATAGGAACCCATCCTTGATACTATAGTACGTCTAATGTTCCCTCCTCCTCCGACCTCATCCAACCTAATCCAACCTCATCCGACCTAGTCCAAGTTTCTACCTTGGTAATTCACAATTCCAAGGTTCCTCCCAACCTCATCCGGGTTCCTAACCGGGTAACCTTATCAAAAGGGGTTACGAGCTCTTCTGAGCTCAACCGAGATCACTACCCAGTTGCTCATCCGAGATCATACTAGTTTATCCGAGATCACAACTCGGACCTCAAAGAAAAGGAATATATGAGCTCTGCTGAGATAGCTACCCGGTCGCTCTTCCCTTCCGTGTTTGAGTCCCTTTCTATACAACAACGCTTTTCCCCAAAAGTGTTATGTATATACACCACTTACATGGCAATAACCCGGTCATGCACTAACCTGACCTTCCTATAAAAACTAACATAAAACACAATCCTGGATATGAAAAGGTGCTATCTACACCCTCCTCTTATTCGAGTTCCAAAATACACCCCCTTGTGACACCCGGTCATATGAACCTGGATATATCATAGGGTCATTATAGGAAGCTAATGCATCAACAACATCTGACTCTTCAAGTGAAAATGAAGAAGTCAATATTTGTCTAACATCAACCATTGATGAAGAAGAGTCAAGTGCAGAATCTGAGGTAAATCCTGAAATTGATCAATTAGTTGATGCTTTTAATGAAATTCATGAGAAGGCTAAGAAACTTGCTATCTCCAATAACAACCTCAAAGGTAACCTTAGATGGCATACCAATAATCTAGTTTCAATGCAAACAGAACTTTGCAACTTGAAACAAGAAAATGAAAAACTTGTTTCAAGCTACAAAGCAAATGGTTGTGTATGTGCCTCTTCTTCTGCAAAACTATATGAAAACAAAGTTTTATAAAAGGAATTTGATTATTTCAAAAAGATCCATCTTGCAGAAAACTCATACTTGATAGATCTCTTGAAAAAGCTCTATCAAGGGAAATGTAGTTTAAACCAAATGCCAAGTGTGCAAAAGTATGCTTCTGATAAATCTAGATTGGAATACAACTACCAATCAAAACCTTTTCAAAACACTAAAGTTGCAGTCCCAAAATGGATGAATCAAAAAAGGTTTTCAAAAGAAGCATACTAAAATGACTCATTTTGAAAAAGGCTCAAAATCTATAACATGCCACTACTGGTGAAGAAAGGTCACACCTCACACAAATGTTATGCTAGAAGGTTCTTTGTGCCAAATGGAGAATGCATATGGGTTCCTAAGAAAAAGAACAAAACAGCTAACCCCTATGGACCCAACCTCAATTGGGTACCTTTCTTTGCAACTTGATTTGATTTTTGTAGGTGTGTCTAAGAGCTAAAGCTTCACTATGGTACTTGGATAGTGGATGCTCTAGGCACATGATAGGTGATAAATCCATGCTCGCTAATCTGATATTAAAGGAAGAAGGATTTGGTACCTATAGAGACAACAACAAATGGAAAATTATTGGAGAAGGCAACATTGGTGATAGCTTCAAAACTAAAATCAGAAATGTGCTTTATCTTGAAGGACTAAAGCATAATCTTCTTAGCATAAGCTTGCTTTATGACAAATGATTACAAGTATCCTTTAACAACAATTGTTGTTAATATGTGATGGCAAAACTGGTGAGGCAATTGTTGGGAAAAGATAAGTAAACATTTACTTGCAATAGAACATGCATTCATTCATAACATAAACTTCTTAGTGAGTAAAATTGATGAATCATGGTTGCGGCACCGAAGAGCAGTCACATCAACATGCGTTATATGAACAAGCTAATAAGGAAGGACTTAGTAATTGGATTCCCTAAACTCAAGTTTGAAAAGGACAAACTTTGTGATGTTTGTCAAAAGGGGAAACAAACAAAAATATCTTTTCAAAACAAAAGCATTGTTTCCATCTCAAGACCTCTTGAATTACTTCACATGGATCTGGTTGGTCCTTCAAGAACTATGATTTTGGGTGGCAATTACTATGAACTTGTCATAGTTGATGATTACTCAAGATTTACATGAACTTTGTTTGATGGACTCAATAAGGTTATTGCTTGCATTTTCATGTTTGATGGACTTCAAATTATTTCAAATGGATGTAAAAAGTGCCTTTTTAAATGGTTACATAGAGGAGGAAATTTATGTTGATCAACCTCCTGGTTTTGTAGACTTCAAACATCCAAATCATGTCTTTAAACTTAAGAAAACCATATATGGCTTAAAACAAGCACCTAGGTCTTGGTATAAAAGATTGAGCAAGTTTCCAATTAGTGAATCCTTCATAAGATGACAAGTTGATAAAACTCTGTTCATCAAGAAATTTGCTAGTGATATATTACTTGTTCAAATCTATGTTGATGACATTATCTTTGGTTCTACTAATAACTCTTTGTGCAAGAAATTCTCATCTTCTATGCAGAATGAGTTTGAAATGTCAATGATGGGAGAGCTAACATTCTTCCTTGGACTTCAAGTGAAACAATTGAAGAATGACACGTTTCTCATTCAAACCAAATACTACAATGAGTTGATTAGAAATTTTGAAATGGATAAAAGCAAGGATGCTGCAACTCCTATGGCAACCACAACCTATCTTGACTCTGATGAAAAAGGTAAAAAGGTTGATGAGTCAAGATATAGAGGAATGATTGGATCTCTACTTATTTGATTGCAAGTCACCCAAACATCATGTTGAGTGTGTGCTTATGTGCAAGATATCAAGTCAATCCAAAAGAGTCACACCTCACAACAATCAAAAGGATCATTAAATACCTAAAGTCAACTCCAAAAGTTGGTCTATGGTATCCTAAAGGTGCATCTCTAAACTTAATTGGCTATTCAGATTCTAACTTTGAAGGTTGCAAGTTAGATAGAAAGAGCACAAGTGGAACATGCCATCTACTAGGAAGTTCCTTGATCTCATGGCACTGCAAGAAACAGTCTTGTGTTGCACTCTCAATAGCTAAGGCGAAGTATATTGTAGCTGGTAGTTGTTGTGCTCAAAGCCTATGGCTCAAGCAACAACTTCAGGACTAGGGTGTTAAAATGAATCAAATTTCATTATTGTGTGACAACACCAATACCATCAACCTATCCAAGAATCCAATTATGCACTCAAGAACAAAGCATATTGAGATCAGACATCATTTTCTCATAAACCATATTCAAAAAGGTAATTGCTCAATTGAATTCATTGATACAAATAATCAATTGACTGACATATTCACAAAACCCCTTGCTAGAGATAGATTCTTTCTCCTAAGAAACAAGCTAGGCATTCTTGATGAATCCAACATTGATTAGCATGTAAATGATGTGTTTGATAACATGCAATTTAACTCACAAATACATTATGTATCATACTTAGTAAAATTCATTTTCTGATAAACATCATTGTTAAAGCTGCATAATTCTCTGTGATAATCTATTTTCAAAGGCCAAAACTGGGCCTTACTCGCTGACTTAATCAATTACATACACGAATTAATTGATTACAGTGTAAAAACTCACTAATGTAATCGATTACGCACATGAATTAATCGATTTCATGAGGTTCAAAGGTATCCCTACGCCCTGGAATAATTGATTACAAGGGTATTGTAATCAATTACTACAGCAGTTTCTGCAACTCTGCACTACTTTTAATGCAAAATTCAAAAGTCTTATCTTTTCAAATTCAAATTCATTTAAACCATACTTCATTGGGCTCCATGTTTACAACTATTCTAAACTAAAATTCAAATCTTTAACCTAATTTGGCTCTATAAATTCACACTCAAAGAGCTTATTCTCCTCACTCAAAAAAAATTACAAGCTGATGAGGAAAAAGATGTTGAAGCTGCACCTGCTGAGCAGTAGTAGAGTCATTTTGAGTCTCTAATGATTCAAAAGATGGATGCTATGATTTCTTTGCTATTAGTATATGGATGTCCTAGAGACAATCTTTTCATTAGATTAGGACGTACATGTACTTTTCATATTGTCATGAATAAATTATAAGCGCTCTTTATCTTATTTCATATTCTGTCTCGATATCATTATTAATATATGAGTAACTGGATAAAACCCTTGGAATAGAATAGGTATC
>QARZ01020140.1:0-11228 GCA_013407115.1 Glycine latifolia
TGATTAATAATTTGAGTTATTTCTAATTGCTCAGCTGATGTATTCTCCTATGAGTAGCTAAATCCTAATCCCTTAGTAATTTAACCCTTTGGTGAAATTAAGAACCCTAATCCCTTAGTGATTCCTCCTTAAACCAAGCATTAAGCAAACACATCCTGAAATTGCTGCAACCACACATCCCTATCCCTAGGCAATGTATAAATTGTTGTATTACTCAATTCAGAAACTAGAATCCCAATATCCTTATTGTGAATCCTAACCCTAAACCTCTTAATAGAATGGTCAGTCCCAATTAAGAATGAAGCAATGAAGAACAGGATAAAACAAAGCAACTATGATAACTCTTATTAAAACTAATCAAGATACAGAGGAGGTTTCATAAGTTCATGGCTCAACCACAATACAAGAATTTAGCCAAGCATACTCAGAACTGATAATACTTCCATTACTAGCATGTTCCTAGAGAGAATATAAGAGAGGAAAAGAAAAGATTACACAGAGTTGTATTTCTGCAATTCCTCAATGTTCCAAGCTTCTCCCAAGGTCTTCAATGGCTTCTTCTGCAGAATTCTTCAATAGGTCCAGCCAAAAGCTCCCTTTTTGTGACCCAGAGGTCTCCTTTATTCCCCCCAACTTTCTAGGTCTAAATCCAGTAATGAGGAACTGTTCCCCAAGCTAAATCAATTTCAAATATTTTAAATCAGGAAACAGCGAGCTCATGGCGCGATTCGCGTGAAGTCCCACGTTGATCGCGTGGGATGTTCGAGTTAAATAAGCTGCTCTGGAATTTTGGCGCTAATAGCGTGGATGCCCACGCTGATCGTGTGGGTTATTCGAATTGAATGCTTGAATTTTGATAGAATGGCGCGACTCGCATGGCTTGTTCGAGCTGAGGGGTTATCTTTTGGTAGTCCCACGCTACTCGCGTGGATGGTCATGCTAACAGCGTGACTGCTTCGAGTTGGAAGTCTGTGTTTCAGCATCTGGCACGATTGGCGTGGTAGTTGGTGTTACTCGCGTGAGCTCTTTAAACTGAATATTTGATCTTGACACTCCCACGCTGATCACGTGAGATCCCTCGCTGATCGCGTGACTTGTTCGAGAGCACTGGCTTGCTCTTTTTGCTTCTTTTCCTCTCTTGTTGGTTCCTAAATGATAAAATAACTAAGAAATTAAATTAATATGCAATTAAATAATAATTCACCAATTCCTAATCTAATTTACTAAATCTTAAACAACTTATTAATTAATTAATCCTAAAAACTACTATATGCATATTAATTACTGGGTATGTCTCTTCATCACCTAGGAACACATACTTCAAAGTCTCTGGTAACTCTCTCAACTCAACTTTTGGTGCTCCAACTGGGATGTCATCTTCTTTCTTTTCCAGCACCTCCATGGCTACCTCTAACTCTTCTTGTATGGTTTCTTGGCTTCAAATTTCCAGCACTTCTTCAAGTTCCTATTCCTTTGTTTGACCTGCATGAATCACAGTATCCAAAACATCTAGCCTAAAACAATCATGTTCATAAGATGAATTTTTCATAGCATCAAAAACATTAAAAGTAATAGACTCATCATCCATCCTAAGTTCTAGTTTCCCTTGTTCTACATCAATTAAAGCTCTAGCATTGGCTAAAAATGATCTACCTAAGAGAAGTGGTATTTCACTTTCACCATCCATATCTAAAACTATAAAATCTGTAGGAAAAATAAACTTATCTACTTTAACTAGAACATCCTCAATGACTCCTGTAGGCTTCCTCAAAGAACGGTCTGCAAGCTGGAGAGAGACTCTAGTGGGTTTTAATTCAGAAATTCCTAGGGACTTGCAAACTGACAAAGGCATTAAATTTATGCTTGCCCCCAGGTCACATAGAGCTCTTCCCATGTTAATGTTCCCTATTGCAATTGGAATATTAAAACTGGCTGGGTCTTTAAGCTTTGGTGGCAGCTTCCTCTGTATTATAGCACTGCACTCTTCAGTAAGTGCAATAGTCTCACAATCCTGAAATATTAATATGCAATTTTTTAAACATGTCTAAAAACCTGGCAAACTGTTGCTTTTGGGCTTGTTGCTTGCTCTTCACTAGGTAGGGAGGTTTCTCAAAATGGGAGAAATCCATTGGCTTCTTTGCAGGTGCAGAATTTTTTTCTTCTTGCTTGGTTGAAGGTACTTCTACCTCTTTTTCTACGGTAACTACAGTAATTTCATCTTCCAGTCCTCTTTGGCTTACCTTAGGCTTTTCTGGTGAAGTAATTACCTTTCCACTCCTAGTAGTAATTGCCTTTGCATGTTCCCTTGGATTCACAATGGTGTCACTAGGGAAATGTCCTTGAGACCTTTCAGCTAGTTGCTTTGCCAATTGACCAATCTGATTTTCAAGATTCCTAATGGATGCATCTTGATTTTTATGGTGAGCTCTGGTTTCATTAATGAAGGCATTGGTGGCCTGAATGTGCTCATTGGTGGTCTTGGACAATTGTAATATGGCCTTTTCCAGCTCTGATGGCTCTTTAGGTGGAATAGGTGGAGGCTGCAAATAATTGTTAGACTTGTAATCTAATCCACCACCTTAAATCCTCCTCTGAAAATTATTCCCCATGGCATTATTTTGATTTCTCTGAAAATTTTGCTGAGGTCTTTGATCATACCAAAGGCCATTCACCTGCACTGGATCAGCTCCTACCAATGTAGGACACTCATTAGACTCATGCTCACCTTGGCAATACTCACATATAACAGGTTGCATTCTGCTGGATGAGACTTGAGCTGCAGAGACTTGCAGTTTTTCAATCTTTGCATTTAATTTGGCTAATTGTTGAGCCAATATTTTCTATTCAGCTAACATTGCATCATTACTCCCCAATTGAATAACTTTTCTTTTGGGCTGAACTGAGGCACGTTCGTTTTCATCATGGGCTAGAGAGTCAATTAAGTCATAAGTCTGGACTGCAATCTTCGATCTTATGGAACCACCAGCTGCAACATTAACAATAAGACGTGATTCAGGTATCATTCCATTAAAGAAAATACGTACCTTTTTACCCACAGTCATGTCATATTGTGGACACTTCCGAATCAGCTCTTGAAATCTATTCCAAGCTGCACATAAAGTCTCCCTCTCATTTTGAGTGAAATTTGTGATCTCATTCACCAGCCGGTTGTATTTATCCATTGAAAAGTATTGAGAGAAAAATTTTGCAACTAATTCTTCCCAAGTGGTTATGCTGTTTGAGGTCTGTCTATCCAACCATCTAAGTGCTCTCCCTTTAACAGCAAAAGGGAGTAACCTCAATCTTATAGCATCATCTAACACCCCTTGGTGTCTAATGGTATCACAGATTCTAAAAAATCTATCAATGAAATCATGGGGGTCTTCATTATCTTCCCCGCCAAACTGACTGCGTTCCACCAATGTGATCAATGAAGGATGAATGTCAAAGTGATTTGCTTCAATTGGTGGTCTTACAATACTGGAGTTTGGTCTAGTGAACAATGGAGCCAGAATATCCTCCATCAATTTATCTTCTGGTCTAGGCTAATTATTTCCTCGGTCAGCTATTTCTAATTCCAATTCAGAGATTGAATCAAAATCAGAAAGTCCTGCTTCTCTTTCCCTTTGTTTGGCTAGTTTCTTGTTTCTTCTAATTGTCCTCTCTATTTCAGGATCGAACTGTAGATGCTCAGGATTAACTATACCTCTCATAAACTAAGAAAAGCAATTTAGTAGCAAAAGAAATTCCAATCCCGAAGATTAAAGTTACTATAAAATTGGCGATTTCAATCCCCGGCAACGGCACCAAAAATTTGTTGCACGCTCAGCAAGTGTACTGCTCGTTTCAATCTTCCTTCAATCTCTGGTTTTGATCTTCTCTCTACTTTCTCCTATGTGTTTCTGTGTCAGTCTCTGTGCCAAAAAGTGTCTGGTTTTATCTCCCACACGTTCATCTATTTAATTTAGGTAAGAAAGCTCTTTTTCCCAAGCTATTTCAGTGCAAAATTACTTAAATTAGGAAACAGCGTAACTGTGGTGCTAATCACGTGGCATCTCACGCTAATCGCGTGAGATGTTCGAATTAAATGTTCTTTCTGCATTTTGGCGCTACCAGCGCGAGGTCCCACACTGATCGCGTGGGATATTCGAACTGAATGTTTGATTTTGATAACTTGGCGTGACTCGCGTGGGAAGTGGCGCGGCTTGTTCGAGCTGAGGAGTTAATCTTTGATAATCTGGCGCTACTCGCGTGGGTATCCACGCTGATAGCGTTGCTTATTCGAGTTAAAGAGTTGGCCTTAGCAGTTAGCGCGAGTGGCGCGGTGGCTGGTGCTAGTCGCGCGAGATGATTGAGAGCACCTGTTGCTTCTTTTTGCTTGTTTTCCTCTCTTGTTGGCTCCTAAATAACAAAAACACTCAAAATTAAGATAAATAACAATTAATTAAACAACTCGACAAATTCTAGCCTATATTACTAATTATTGAATAAATCATTAATCAATTAACCCTAAAAACTATCATATGCTAGTGGCATATCAATGGTCGGTTTCCACATAAAACACCATTTCTCTTCTATGGAGCATCCGCAATCCAACGGACAAGCTGAAGCTGCGAATAAAGTCATTCTGGATGGGCTAAAGAAAAGAATTCACGAGGCCGACTCAAATTGGGTGGAATAGTTATATTATGTCTTGTGGGGACACAGAACGACAACCCAGACATCTACCCAAGAGACCCCGTTCAGAATGACATATGGCTATGAAGCAATGATACCCGTAGAAGTCGATCAACCATCCTGGAGAAGAAAACATGCTCTCTGCGAAGGGGAGGATAACAATAATTAGACATTGGCCGCCGAGCTAGACCTAATAGAGGAGGTCCGGGTTGTGGCACATCACTGGGATCTAACTATGAAGCAAGTAATGGCCAGAAAATTTAACAAAAAGGTAAGACCAAGGTATTTTGCAAAAGGTGACCTAGTTTTGCGTAGAGCCGATGTCGGGAACAGAAACGCCCGAGATGGAAAGCTAGCAGCCAACTGGGAAGGACCATATCGAATCACACAGAGCCTCGGACAGGGGGCATATATTTTGGAGTCTCTTGATAACAAAGCAATAAAGCGCACCTGGAACGTGGACAAATTCAATAAATATTACAGCTGAGTTCGTGGCTAAAGGCTCAGTCACCAGTTATTACTCCTAAATAAGGAACAGAAAGCCTCATGGCGACATGAGCCCTTAGTTTTTTCTGTTGAATTTACAATAATTTACAATTCATGTGTTTCTCCTTAATTGAGAATGCGAGTCGGGGTCAATCGTTCTGACACCTGTAACTCGTATAAGTCTCTTTCATTGAGATCATGAATCCTTGTAGTTATTCCCAATGTTTATTAATAAATATTCTTGTTTCAAGAAAATTACAAGTGGCATACATAGCACGTGATATCTACTATCCTACAATGCTAAATGTGTAATCCAACCCTGATCAGGTTGACACAATCACTTTGCGATTGTGGCATGTTACGTTGATTGGATATAACCAGGGAAAAATTGTACCGGGATCGAAATACCAAGATCTACCTCGGACAATATTATACTTGGCCTTGGCAGCCAAATGAATATATGGTAAGCATGCAAACATATCGATTCTGGCCAGAACACGATAATATATGAAAAGCAAATATTGGATGAAAATATTGTATGAATACACTAATAAAGCCGAGAATAAACCCGGTAAAAGCACGACAAAAATAAGTACAAAATATAAACAGCTACAAATATAAAACTGGCATCTCGGCCCTTGATGCATCCCCCGGCGGTCGAACTTGTGCTTCAGGTGGGTTCGCAGAGGTCGGCTCATCTTCCACCAGATCTTCGGGTGTCTCCATTGAATCTTCACTGGAAGAAAGTGCCACCAGCTCGCCAGCACCAATATATGATTTGAAATGCATACCTGAAGTATTTAGTTCAACCCCGGGATTGAGAAAGCAGATCTGCGCCAAGGCATTATTAAAAGAAGCCTTCACGGACCCGGCAAGCTGAGACCTTACATAATGAAGTTTGGCCTCAGTCTCAGCAAATCTTTCACCTTCTTGTCGTGCAACTTAATCATGTCGTTGCAACGATTAGAAGCCTGACAATATTTGGCTCGGAGAGTAGAGACATCAGATGCCATGTTGCCTGCCGCCTCTTGGGCCTTCTCTGTTTCAACCCGGGATGCCTTGAGCTCGGCACGGGAGGCTTCCAATTCCTTAGCCGCATTATTTCGAGTCAGAAAAAGCTCCTCGTGCAACCATTTATTCTCTCCCCAAGAAGCTTCAAGCTCGGCCGCCATCTTGCAAGCTTTGGAATTTAGAGTCGCTAGACTCGCAACCAAAGTGGCACACTTTAGCGCGCTCAGTTCAATTTGACTGAGTTCATTTATTCCAACCTCTGAGAATGGCATGACCTCAACAAATCTTCTTGGCGCCTGAGAAACTTCAAAGAATTCCTGGGTGACACCATTCTCCTAGAGAGATCTGGGTGCCAACTGAATACTTGGCGCCGAAGACTCGAAAACCACGGGAGCCGAGGATCCAGAGACTGTGGGGGCCGGGGCAGAGGTAGCTGGTGCTGTTGGCCCAAGTTCAGAAGACGGAGCCTCGGTCACAGGATCTGAAAGAGTAAGGGCCGGGGCAGAATTGGTAACCTTCATTTGATGCTTCGACCTTCACATAGCATTCAGATGACCAGGAGCTGAGGGCCGGGGCCGTTTAGAAGGATGAGGTCGAGATGGCGGTTTAGCAATAGGCTCAGAAGACCCCGGGGCCCGGGCGGTGTCTGGTCGTGCCTCGGAGTCAGATTAACCCATCTCAACAGCTGCAAAACAAAGTACAACAACATTTCAGATATTAAATAATATAAATCAAATTTGATTATCAAGGCATTCCTATGGCGACATAAAGGAACCCGAACTGACCATAGCGAATATAGTAAGCTATGTCTGGTTGACCGTGTGACTCCTTATACATAGCTATCCGAGTCATGGAGGAAGCATTGGAGTCTGATAACTCAGTCTCATCAACACGGTAGGAAGAAAGGGGGAGTCATGATGGGCACGGGTCCAGTACAATGGAAATTTCCATGACACTATTTGTGAGTCAGGGGAACAAAGAAAAAAGGGTTGTCGGTTGGGTTCGGCGACAACCTTGAAGAATTTATCCTTAAAACTCTTAAAGGATTTGGCATACACGACAAAGAGCATGCGATCATTACGACCTCGGATGGAGGTCCACCCCTTCCTATCGGCAGGCTCCTTACCCGACAGAGCAGTATGAATAGTAAAGAAATAAAAGAATAAAGAAAGGGTACAAGGGACTTCTAACTCTTGACAGAAGAATTCAAAAGCTTGCATAAAAGCCCAGCTGTTGGGGTGAAGTTGAGAAGGAGCAACGTGTAGATAATCCAACACTCGCATCTGAAAATCAGAAAAGGGAAATCAAACCCCCAAACGAGTTACCACATCCCTATAAAATAAACGCGAATTCTAAAACCCTCCTGATTCCCAACAGGGAGCGCAGCACGCTCCCCGGATCCAGGACCAAAGTGATGTACAACACCTCGTGGGTAACCCATGGATACTTGGTGGCTAAGGCAAGAGAAGGAAGATGAGATTGGGACCCGGCAGATTGAGATTCCCCGACTACTTCCACTAATGATGTGTCCATGATTACCTATGACAATAAATAAAGAACAGTAATCAGTAAAGCATACCTGGGAAAACCATGTGGGTGCGTGAATCTAAACCCGACGAAGTGCCAGCCGGGGCCGATGGTACCCCGGTCCCACTCGACGGAGTGCATCTCGGTACAAGAGTCGGATTATGCCGACATAAATCAAGCAAAGCATCAGCTTGTTTGTCATGACCAATACTTGCAAGGTACAAAAATTCTTCAAGACATTTGGAACATGGCTCAAATCGAGTTTCGAAATGGCGCTCCATCGCATTGTTCTATTATAAAGAACCTAATGGGGCAATTTTAGAAGAAGTCTTGGGACCTCCAAGAAGCACCATAGATTCCGATGGCCCTAATAGCGTCCTAGACTCTAGATGAGTTGCTAACCCTAATGTTGGGGATTGAGAGATTTAACGGGACCAGTTTTAGAACTACCAGGACCAGAAGATGCGCGCAAAAGGGTTTTCTCTCGTTCCTCTTCTGGAAGAGAGAGGCCAAAGAACCAAAATGCAGACCTAGGGGGACATTTTTGCGTATACGCGCTTCCTCTTCAGGGGTAAATTCCATCTTAGGAGACTAAAATGAAATGTAGTGTGCAAGAAAGGGATGAAAGGAGAAGAAACTCGAGAGCAAATAGAAACAGAAGAGAAAATATGGGAGCCAAGATAAATCGCAACCAAAGCAGTTATAGTAAAAAGCAGAAGCGCAAAAGTTCAAAACTACAAGCAAGAAAGGAAATGTAGGATACCTGGAATGAGAAAAATCCTGAGGAAATTTGGGTACCAGGGACGGAGAGCGATAGCAAAGTGCAACAAGACCAAGGAAAACAAGAGTATAAAGATATGAAGTAAGGCACGAAAACTGAATAAAGAGGAAAGGGCGTATAAAACCAAAAAGAAAGATAACCGCCGAAACACGAAACGCCTGGAGTAGGTAACTGACGAATATGAAAAGACGTGCAGGGGTAAAATCGTCCAAATTACTCAGAAAATGGGGGCAAAATGGGAGGAAATTCAGAACGCTCATGATTAAAGCGTGCAAAGAAGTGCCGAAGCATTAAATGACCGGGACACGTGTCATCTCCGATACTTAAACAATGATGAAAACGTTTCGTACTTTACAAATGACGGAAGACAGCTAGACACAAGCTAACCTGACAACAACCATACCAAAAGGTCGGCATCAAGAAGAAACCGGGCTTAAAAGGACATTCTGATAATCATGAGTAGACGTCTCGTTGCATCCTGGTTATCCATAATCCTGGCCCGGGTCCGAAATTATGATGAATCACTACCAATTATAGGGAGCGGGAAATACCTATTAAATGATACATCCCGGCCGTCCAGAATGCTTGACAACCGGGCTGGGGGGCATCTGTTACGGATAGTAGACGTAGGCCCAATTAGAAAGGAAGCCCATTTGAGACTAAATCAATCCACTCTTTCAGCCAGCGCCAGTAAGGAGAACGTGGCTTCAACCGCCCCAAGCAACTAACCGAATCTCGACCAAGGTCATGGGGGAATCTTCCCCAAATAACTCTCAGGTCAGTGGTTATAAATACAGCTATTTTCAGAGAATAAGGTACGCAACATTTTACTCTCTATTTCATTTACACTGTGCACACACCTCACACTATTGGTGTTGTTTAGCAGTGATCTTCTTCCCTGAGATATTATACCTTCATAAATATCTCCAGAGAGAGTATTGATCCTATATTAACTTTCCAACATATATTGTTGGACATTCCTGTTCATCACGAACAGAACAGATACTTATAGAAAGGTCTTTTTTTGTTTTGGTGCCTAATCTTTATTTTTGTTTGATTTTGGTATTGGAAATTTTTATTTTGAAAAAATATTTGCCAGGGAAATGACATAGCTGTTGAGTTAACAACTTTTTAATGACCTAGACTTGCTGGCGTGGCGCTCTATTAATCATGTTAGTAGTTAACAGAAGCTCTCTAATGCCAAGCAATAAAATTAACAGAAGCTTTTCCCATATTCATGTCATTGATATATTACTTTCGCTAAAGTAGCTAATAATTAACCTTCAGTAGCTGAGAAATTATAATGTCATGTTGCACATCAATATCATCATCACCTTCATTCTTTTGCTCCTCCATATACGATCCTTCTATCTATACTACCGTAAGATATAAGAAAATATTAATCAGTGTCCATAAGATACTTGATAAAGAACTTAGGCTGCAAAGTTTTTTTAATAAATATAATACTCCCTCTGTTTCAAACCAATGATCTTTTTTAGTCTTTTGCTTTTTACCAAAATAATACTCCATCCATTCTCTTTTATAAGAAAAAAAATATTAATATCATACCTATTAAAAAAATAGTTAACTTCGTTAAATTGTGTCATTCCCAATTAATTTTATTTTTTCTAAATTATCTTTTATTGAAAGTTGATATTAAGTACAAACTCGTTATCAAGTGAAGGATATTTTGAACATAGTCTCATAAAATAAGGGGAAAAATAATTGAATTTTATTTATATTTGAGTAAAAAAATGATTTTTTTTCTTATAAAAGAGAACGGAGAGAGTAGTTTTTTAATTTTCTCAAACTATTTGTTCCAACTATACTCCTAGACATAATTCAGAAGATCAAATAATATTTGTATCGAAAATAGTATTGAAAATATTTTTTGCAATATGAAGTGAAAAAAATAGGCTTTAATTGATTGAAAATAAAAATTAATTTGAAATCGTAATATTAATGGCATTTAATTTGAAAACAATAGGGTATTTTTGACATTTTAATTTTCCAGCCTAAACTTAGGATAAGCTAGGTAATATTAATGGCTTTTAAGTTTCCTTTTATCTTTTCAAAATCATTAAGCACCTGTTTTATAAACGTTGCAAATTTAAAAAGTATTTTAATGCTAACGGACTTTTCTTATAATTAAAAGATTTTTATTAGTTTTTATTTCTTTATTTTCAGTTTTCGTTTTGTGTTAAAAACATGTTTTAAAATTTTGCTAACGGACTTTAGTTTGCACCATGTAAAAAACAACATGTGAAGCTTGAGAATAAGACAACATTCTTAACTTTCTTTTCAATATCAAAAAATTATCTTAAAAATCATATCAAAAGATAATCTGTTACCAATTAACATGTAAAGACTTCTACCCTAATAATTAATAAATGCTTATTAAAATCAAAATTTTTATGAAACAAAAAGTTCAATGTGATGTATATTGTAGTTTTTAATTTTATATGTTGCCGGTATTATCGTTAGTAAGAACCCTATATATAACTTTCTATATATGGTTCAGGTCACGAAAAGCAAGAATAATTATCAAATAAGTTTTCTTAAAGCAATTCAAGAAAATTATAATTATAAGACATATTCTTAAAGCAGAAAACTAATGCCTCATAAAAGATTTTTAATTTAAAGGAGTACAAGGATGTTAGTAAATTAACCTTTATAATTAAATATCATAATTTAACAAGTAAGTCGCTTATAAGCGACTTATTTGATATATGATTCTAAAACAAAA
>QARZ01020186.1:0-16092 GCA_013407115.1 Glycine latifolia
GATTATCATCCCTGAACTTAATCTTAACCAAAATTAACGTGATACATGTAGAAATTGGGTTTGTTACCCCACATTTCCACATTCTAACCTGATAAGGGTTTAACACATTTCTTTTGGGCAAGATACTAACTGTGACGCATTGTATGCACAAGGGTAATATGCATGCATCTTTTCACATTCAGGTGGACGTGACCAGTTTTCATCATTATATGAAAAATCATGATAAGGGAAAAATTTTCCATTTATTCTCTACTTGCTATCAAATGACTCATGCCTTCAATAAATAAGAAACAACATGATTGCCAAATTATGCTTACAAGTCCTTTTCAAAGGAAAATAAATCAGTGTTCGATCGAAATCACGGCTTATTAATCCTAACCAAGGAACAATAACAATATGATGAAACATTAGACTCGGATTTAACTGTAATAAACTTTCAATTTATCCGCATTCCAAGTTCATTTTATTCTCTTTCCATCAAGAGTTTCTAACACATAGGCTCATGACGAAACATTGGACCTGGATTTAACTGTAATACACTTTCAGTTTATTCGCATTCCAAGTTCGTTTTATTCTCTTTCCATCAAGAGTTTCCAACACGTAGGCGCCCTGTCCGAGTTTTTCAAAAACCCGGTAAGGTCCATCCTAATTAGCTGCAAACTTTCCATCCCTAGCATTTTTATTGTTGATATCTGCTCGTCGCAAAACTAAATCCCCTTTGTCAAAAAATTGAGGCTTCACTTTCTTGTTGTATTTGATGACTGTTAATTGTTTTGCCGCTAGATCTCAGCAATGTGCATTAATTTGGACTTCATCTACCAAGTCCAATTCGATGGCCAAAGCCTCATTGTTCTGTTCTTCCTCCGCCTGAAGAACATTCTTCCTCCGACAAGATGGTTGACCAATTTCAACAGGTATCATTGCCTCACAACCATATGTCATTCTAAACGGGGTTTCCTTGGTGGACGTTTGAACGACAATCCTGTACCCCCATAGAACATAATACAATTATTCGACCCAACTAGAACCAACCTCTTGCGTATGTTTCCTCAAGACGTCCACAATTACCTTGTTCGCTGCTTCGGCTTGCCCATTAGATTATAGGTGTTCTACTGAAGCAAAATGATGTTTGATCTGAAAACCAGCCATCATTTCTTGAAACCTCCTGTTAGTAAATTCCATCATTTCTTGAAACCTCCTGTCAATAAATTGAGTTCCATTATCTGTCACAATTTCGTTTGGGATACCAACTCTAGCAATGATGTTTCTTTCAAAAAAGCATTGTACCCAGGCTGATGTTATGGTAGAAACAGGCTCTGCTTCTATCCACTTAGTGAAATAATCAACAACAACTATCAACCATTTCAATTGTCCTTCTGCCGCTTTAAATGGTCCCAACAAATCCATTTCCCATTTAAAAAAGGGCCATGGAGCTGAGATAAGGTGTAACTCGATAGGCGGGGACCATATTATCTTGTCATGCTTTTGACAACTTTCACATTTCTTTACGTGACTCATAGAATCGGCTTCCATTGTTGGCCAATAGTACCCGGCTCGTAGGGCTTTCTTTGATAATGCCTTAGCTCCCATGTGTTGGCCATTTATTCCTTCATGTATCTCGGTCATTACATACTCGACCTTATCCGGGTTTAAACAAATCAGCATCGGGGTATGTAATCCCTTTCGGTACAATTCATCCTCCACTATGGTATACATGGCCGAATCACATACCAATTTCTTAGCTTCCATAACATCGTCTGGCAAAATTCCTCTTTCTAAGTAATCAATCATAGGTCTTCTCCAATCTTCAGCAACCAAGATTACCATTACACAACTTGGTTTGGGGACTTCCTGTTGAATGATAGTCCTATGATTTCCCGGACTCTTGGTACTTGCTAATTTTGATAAGATATCCGCCCTAGAATTTCCCCCCTGGGAATATGATTAACAACGACTTCATCGAATTCGGCCATGATTTCTTTGACTTTGTTCAAATATTTTGCCAATAGTGACCCTTTCACCTGGTACCGTCCCTCAATCTGAGCAGTGACAAGCTGGGAATCAGTGAGAACCTGTAACTTCTTGGCCCCTTGTTCTTTGGCCTGAGAGAATTCGGCTATCAGCGCTTCATATTCAGCTTGGTTATTTGATGTCGAAAAGTTTAATTGCAAGGATTGCTTAATAGCTATTCCTTCCGGGTTTTCAATTATGATCCCAGCTCCACTACCTTTATCATTTGATGATCCATCAACATATACTTTCCAGATATCAGCATTGTTTCCTGCTCCATTCTCAAGTGGAGTTAACTCCATAACAAAGTTAGCCAATGCTTGAGATCTGATAGCATGCCGAGCTTCGTACTTCAAATCAAACTCGGACAATTGTATTGCCCAATTAGTCATTTGTCCAGCCAAGTCCGGTTTATGTATAATTTGCCGTATTGGCTGATTAGTTCTAACAATGACCGTGTGGCGTTGGAAGTAAGGGCGAAGCCTTTTCGCTGCTATCAATAACGCAAAAGCTACCTTTTCCAGTCTCTAATATCTTAACTCAGAATTTTGGAGAGCCCGACTTACAAAATAAACTGGCACTTGGGCACTGTTTGGTTCCCTTACCAATGCTGCACTAACTGCTTCATATCCCACAGATAAGTATAATATCAATACTGGTGGAGAGGCCAAACACTTTTTTATCTCGTTGAACGCTTCCTCACAATCCGGGTTCTATCCTACAATAGCTTCCTTTTTTAGCTATTTGAAGAAAGGAAGTGCCTTTTCAGCTGATTTCGGTAGAAACCGCGTTAAAGCAGCCAATCTTCTTGTCAATTGTTGAATTTCTCGTTTGTTTGTTGGAAACTTCATATCCAATACTGCTTTACATTTATCCAGATTGGCCTCTATTCCTCTATGGGTTAACATAAACCCAAGGAATTTCCCAGCCGAAAAGCCAAATGCACACTTGAGCGGGTTTAATCGAATGTTATATTCCCTTAGCTTACTGAATGTTTCTTCTAAATCCATCATGTGATCAGCCGGGGTGTCTGTCTTTACAATCATATCATCAATATATACCTCAATGTTTCGGCCAAGCTGGTGCTCAAAAACTCTATTCATCATTCTTTGATATGCGGCCCTCGCATTTTTCAATCCAAAAGGCATGACATTATAACAATAATTCACCTTTTCACCTATAAAAGTCATTTTTTCCTGATCTTTCAGATACATAGCTATCTGATTATACCTGAAATAGGCATCCATAAAAGACAGTAACTAAAACCCGGATGAGTTATCCACTAACTGATCAATGTTAGGCATTGGGTAAGAATCTTTAGGACACACCGTATTCAAGTCGGTGTAATTCGTGCATACCCTCCACTTGCCACTAGATTTCTTGACCATCACCACATTGGATAGCCATGTAGTGTATTGGATTTCTCTTATGAACCCGACATCTAGTAATTCTTTAATATGTTTCTCTAATGCTTGTTTCCTTTCCGGACCGAGCTTTCTTTTCTTTTGTGCTATAGGCTTTGACCCAGGGTGCATTGATAATTTGTGACAACAGAACCTTGGGTCTATCCCTGATATTTCTGAGGACTTCCACGCAAAAACATCTCGATTTCTTCTGAGGCATTCCACCAAATCGGCCTTTAGGATCGGGTTGACCATTTTACCAACCTCAGTAATTTGCCAATGCTGGTCCCCTATTATCAATTCTTCCAACTCTTCTGCTGGTTCTGGCCTCAAATCCTCAACATCTTTTCGCATGTCTAACTCTACCATATTAACTAGTTTCCCTGGTTGATATTCTTCAATTTTCCTGCCATTCCGGTATCCCTGGCGTATCCGAGGTGGTGATGATGGACCACCCTTACTATCTTTGACTGCGTTAAAATAACACTGCCGGGATTCTTTTTGGTCCTTGCAGATCGTTACCACCTTTGATTTGTTCCCCACCATCTTTATCTTCTGATGCTTGGTAGAAACCAGCATATCCCAATTGTGAATAGTTGGCCTCCCCAGAATAACATTATATGGTGAGGGAAAATTAGCTACCACAAATTTGACTTGTTCTGACTTGAAAGCCTCCTTCGTGCCTAACGTCATCCTGATATCAATGGTGCCTTTAGGATTTGTATTTTCACCATTGAACCCTATCAACATTGTTTTACACGGCTTTAAATCATCTTCATCGAGACTCATTTTCTTGAATGCACTCCACAAAATTATATCTGCGTAGCTACCGTTATCAATAAATATTCTTCGAACTTGGCAATTCATTAACGTCTCGGTTATTACCAAGCCATCTTCATGACCCGACACCACGTCTCGCATATCTTCTTCCGTGAAATAGAGCAAGGGAGGCTCTGTCTTATCAAATCTTTTCTTAAATTGAGGTTGATCTCTGACTGAGAAAACTTCCTTCAAATATTTCCTTCTTTGATTAGCAGTATCTCCTTCTCCTCCCAAGGCTCCGCTAATGACATTACAATCAAATTCGGGTTCTGGAAACTCGTCTCCATCATTACTTTGTTTGATTCTTTTCTCGTCTCTCTCTTTCTCAGGTTTACATTTATTTTTACGACCCTGAGTCTTTATCACGTATTGCCTCAATCTGCCATCTCTGACAAATTTTTCAATTGCATCTCGTAAATCCCAGCATTGATCCGTCGTATGTCTGGGTCCGTTATGAAATTCATAGAATCAGGTTATGTCTATTCTTGCCTTATTATACATTGGACGGGGTCGCTCCACTTTTTTCATTTCTGTTGAGGCCACTTCTCGCCATATTTGTGACCGGGATGCATTTAGTGGAGTGTATTTTTCGTATTTGGTCTCATATTTCCCCGGTTTGAACTTTAAATCCGAGTTTCTTCCTTGATTGTGACTGGGATGGTGTTGTCAGGGATGATGTTCCCTGCCTCTTGGAAGTGGACTCTGTCGTCTGGGACTCCTTTCTTTGCCTGATGCATTGGCAATCTCCATTTGTTCCAGCTCTAAATACTTCTTTGACCGAGCCCTAAATTCCAATAACGATTTTACTGGGTCTTTATATATTGATTTCGCCAGCCGGGATGAGCCATCCAATCTGGCGGCGATAAGATGCACATGCACCTTTTCTTCCAACCTATGCACTTGCAAGGCTGCTTCTTTAAATCGGTCCAAGTAACTTTGTAATGTTTCACTGGGTTGCTGCCTTATCTTCCCAAATGCAAACTCGGATTTCAGTTGTTTCTTGCTGGTAGCAAAGTTCAACAAAAACTTTTGGCCAAAATCCTCGAAATTCTGAATTAACCTCGGTGGTAATATATGAAACCACATCTGTGTAGCTCCCAACAACGTTGTGGCAAAAATTTGGGAAATGATCGGCTCATCAATTCCCTTGACACACATTTGCATGTCAAATTCATCGATATGTACTTGTGGATCCTGACTTCCGTCATATTTTGACAAAAAAGTTCCGTCAAATCTTCTAGATACCAGGCATTTACAATTTCATCGGTAAATGGGCTATTATTGTGTTGCCCTCCGTCCATTCTGATGCGATGCGTTACCTCTATTGTCGGATTGTGACTTATTGTTGTAGGCTCCTTATCGCCAAGGGTCGTAACCCAGACTTGCACTCCCTGATTAGCCTCTGCATTATTATTTTGTTATGGATCCGTTACTTGTGCACGAGCCATGTTTCCGCTGTCAGGATATCCCAGATTCGCCTCTTGATATCGAGCTTGATCTCCCACATTAACTTGGGATGAGCCTCCAATGTCTAATCGATTGACTGGTCTTTCTAAATTAGTCGGGATTACATTAGCAGTGTCTCTTTGATTTCCTTGTCGATTTGTTGGAAAGATGGGGCCTTGATTGACCTGTTGATTGATACCATGATTCTGCTGTTCGTGGTCCTTATGATGAACCGGGTTCTCTATGCTCCTAAAGCGTTGTTCCATAAGCCGAATAGGTTGTTCTTCTTCATGCCTCCTCTCCACATTTCGCTCCTCAATCTGAATCGTTAAATTCCTAATATCTTCCTGCCTTTGGAGGGCATATCCTTCTTTCCATGTATTTGAGACATCTTCATTCACGAATACTGCTTCATCATTTTCCATATCCTGATTTGGAATTGGTAATTGGTTTACCCCTTCTAATACAGGATTGGAATGTAGTTCTCTTCTATCTACATCAGAATGTGAGTGTGCAATTTGACTGCTTCTCGTGTTTACCATCGTGAACGTGGAATTTGTAATCAGGAACGTGGGATTAGAAATTTAACGTTTCTCACAAATGGTGCCAATGTTTCATCGTTGAAAACAATGGTGTCTGACTAAAGTGCCAGTGGATTAATATTGGATCAGTAATTCTCTCCAAGGTCTTATGGGAAAGATTCCCCTGAGATTATATGATAATTGCCATTACAGTTTTGGAACAATGGATTTTATTTAGTATGTATAAGAACATAATCTTTATGATAGATTTATAATAACTATTCAAGCCAGTTATTTTTCACAATACATTTGTGGAAAATATGCTTTTAATCATCTACAGTATTGTGATTAATCACTAGATATTCTTCACAGGGACAATGATACCCGAGAAGGGAGAGAGTGGAAGTTTACTTGACCAGCCATTGAATCCGACAATTTCCTTTACCCGGCCAGTGTAGCCTGTACGTGAAAAATTGCTTGGAAGATAATGATATGAATAGGGATGATTGTCATTGATTGGAAATAAAGCGTTCATATATCGCTTTTCCACCATAATATAGCCTGGCAAAATCAAGAAAGAGAGGCAAAGAAAAAGAAATTGTCGGATTATTTTTCCTAACATTGGGCAAAGCTGATCCTGTATTGTTGGCCAACAACTACACAACATTGCTGGGTTAAGGTTCTTCATCCACCTTAACATGGGTTCAAGAACCTGGGCTTATATCATTGCATCGACAAACGAATCATGAAAACAACGTGGAATTGGTTTGAACCACATAGATCTATTAGTCGCGTATGTCATGGCATTCCTTACTGAACTTGCAACAAATACCATATAAGCGTGCAACCGTCAAACAAATTCAAGTTCTAGCGAAACACAGCCACCCGCATGCAGTAGAAGTTACCAAGATATTGGAACATGCCCATGCACTTGTCAAAGCAAATAATCTTGAAGGATTAGTACGAGTTATTGAGAGCTCATCACGCCACCGCTGACAGATTCTGATCTATGTCTCAACAAGCACTGGATTCTTGTTCCACAGAGCTGGCTTGCAAAAATAAAGTAAATAAGAAGGATATGTGGAAGTTGGAGTTGATTGATCACCTCCTTACTAAGGTTAAAGAAGAAAATAACAAACTGTACTCTTGAAGCTAATGAGGGTTCCACGAGACAAACTATGCTCAGTCAACTTTGGAACGACAACTACTTATAAAAAGTAAGTAATATATTCATACGGATTGGTCTATCCAAATTGAGGTACGTGCCTCTTCTTTATGTTTTTGTTATATATTATCAATTAAAATTATGAACCAAATTAGTCTCATAAAAGTTGAGTAAAAGCTTTTAACCACGTGGTCGTGGGTTTGATCCCCACAGATGGCGCCAATGTTCCGTTGTTGAAAACAATGGTGTCTGACTAAAGTGCCAATGGATTAATATTGGATCAGTAATTCTCTCCAAGGTCTTATGGGAAAGATTCCTCTGAGATTATATGATCAGTATGCACAGATATGGCGATTGGGGGTGAGGTGTGTGCACAATGTTAATTGAAAAGTAGGGTTCAAAGAGTGTGTACCATTTTCTATGAATGTAAATGCTATTTATAATGAAGTTTACCTCTTGGTTAGCCGATACCTTCTTTCGACTTCCTAGGCTGAAATCTCTAATTGTTGAGATCATGATATTTGTTTGTTGTGACCTCCTTCACCAGTTGTTACATGTATTGTTAAGATCTCTAAGATATTGGACCCTTAATAGGACACTTTACTAGGCCCAAATATTGGGTTCTAACAATTATTCAGTTAGATCTAGGTCCTTTTAAATGTTCTGTTTGAGATTAAAACTATGTTTATTTTGTGTATTTTAGAACAAGCTACCCTGGCAAAAAAATGAATATAATACTATTTTAATAAATAATTATAAATTTGGGGCTGTTTTGAAACTATTTATCAATATAGGGTAGTCAAACACGCTCAAATTGGACGTGACTGAACATGCCTAATTTGGACATGACACAGGGAGGTATCACGCCCAAATTAGGCGTGTTCAGTCATGCCCAATTCGGGCGTGTTTCAGTTGGCCAACTTTATTTAAACCTCCTCTCCTCACCCATTTCTTCACACCTTCTCTTCTAAATCTCCTATTATTCTATTGTTTATTGTTATTAAAAGTTTTTGTTTTTGTTGATATATTTTGTAATGAGTTCAGGTTGTGAGTGAGCTCATGTTGTGTTATTTTTTAATGGAAGGAAAGTTGAAGGGCGACAGAGTGTTGTTTTTAAAGGGGAGAAAAGGCAAACACATATCAAGCGAAACTCAACACTAGGTGAATTGCATGAGAAGATACAACAAAAATTAGCTCTGAAAGACAACCAATGTATCACTTTGCTGACGACAAGATTATGGCAACATGAACAATACATGGGATTTCAAGTACTGGATGACGAAGACATAGAAATGGTAATTGAAGAATTTTTCAACCAGTAGGAAAGATTTTTTAGAGTTGTATGTGGATTTTACTGGAGTAGAGGATGTTGTTTTACCGATGAGGTTAGTTGCTTTAAATTTTACACATAATACATCATCATATGCTGCTCTAGTTGTAAATGTGTCTGAGGAAGATGAACATGACCCAACTTGGGTTATGGATGAGGATGAAGAGGATGATGATGATGAAAATATTGCAATGAAAGATCGCCTTCTTGAGGAGGATGCTAGTGCGTCAGATAATGATGAGGATTGTGGTGTGCATGCGACTGAATTCCAAGAAAATAATGATGTGGGGTCGTCTCAAATCCGTCATCATCTTGACATTGGATCTACTCAATTAGGGGATGAGATTGAAGGTATGTTAGGGAGGAAATCAATGAAAATGTAGTCACATATGTATATTTGTATGTTATAGTATTTTATTTGCTTGATATGTTTATTAAACTGATTTTGTATGTGCAGGTGTTGAGGTCAGTCCTTTTTGGGATGGAATTCCACATTACACATGTATTGATTTCAGTCATCCAAGCGAAGAAGAATCTTTTACCGATTTTGGTTCGGGTTCGGGTTCAGTGCAAGATCCATGGCAATTAGGGGATGAGTTGTTTGTTAAATAGGAATTTGCATCCAAAAAGGATGTGCAATTTGTAATTAAGAGGAACCTCATGAAGGAGCATCAAGAAGCAATTATGGTTGAGAGCAAGCCTAATAAGTTTAGCATGAGGTGTATTGCTCATAACGAGGGTTGCCCCTGGAGGGTTAGGGTAATGAAACTAATGTACGGTGAGAAGTGACTTGTTTCAAAATGAGGTGGAAAACACAATTGCCTGAATGACCATATTACACAGGGTCACAGGCAGCCTGATGCTGATGTTATTGCTTCACTTGTAGTAGGTATGTTTTTATTCAATTTGCTCTATATGAACAAATAATGGTTTTTTAAGGTATGTTCTTAATGTGAATGTTACAATTTCATTGTTAGGAATGATTAAGGAGGAACCATCTGTGTCAATTGCATTGGTTCAGGAGAGGATCACCCATTTTTATGGATTTAAAGTTTCGTATCGAAAGGCCTGGTATGCGAAGCAGAAAGCAATGACAATGATTTATGGGGATTGGGAAGAATCTTATACATTTTTGCCCAGGTGGTGTCTCTACATGCTTTGTTTTTCACCAGGTTCTTTTTATGATATTCAAATAAATGATTATTTTGTGGGACATCGATTGATACGGGCAAAGCGTGTGTTTCATCGCATTTTCTGGACTTTCAGACAGTGTTGCGAGGCTTTTAAATTTTCCAAACCCATGATTCAAATTGATGGGACTCATTTATATGGAAAATATAAAGGAAAATTATTGATTGCCACGACTCAGGATGAAAATAATGAATGTCTGCCTCTGGCATTTGCCATTGTTGAGGGGGAGACTTTGGAAACCTGTGAATACTTTCTTGTTAACATTCGCTTGCACGCTACCCAAATGCAAAATATATGTCTCATTTTAGATCGGCACCAGAGCATATTATCTGCTGTGGAAAATCATGCTGGTTGGCAACCACCTTATGCGCATCACATGTTTTGCCTTCGTCATATTGCTAGTAATTTTAATCAAAGGTTCACGAATGAAAAACTGAAGAAGACCCTGATGAATTTAGGTATGCTTAACAACTATTTTGAATATATTAGATGGATATATGCAAAACGGAATAGTGTTAATGGTATGATTATTTTGTATGTTATACTCCCTCTATGGTTGATTTTGAAATAGCGTTTGCACGATTTCGTGATACCAGTCCTCAGGTTGCAGAATGGATTGATAGCATCCCTAAGGAAAAGTGGACACGTGCATATAATGTAGATGGGAGAAGATATGGCCATATGACAACAAACTTGTCTGAATCAGTAAACAAGGTGTTGAAGGGAGCAAGAAACATGCCTATCACTGGTCTGGTGAAGCACACATACAGCAAATTGGTTCATTATTTTGTATGCAGGGGTCAAGCGGCTGCTTCACAACTTCACCATTCACAACGGCATTGCAATAATGTGGTTGATGCTATGAGGCATAATCAGTCCCTTGCTACAGCCCACTATGTACGCACATATAACGTTGATCAAACATTATTTGAGGTGGATGAGGGCTGGGACAGGTCATATTCAGTCAACCTTGCAGAGCATTTTTGTCAGTGTGGCAAGTTTAAGGCCTTCAAGTAGCCATGTAGTCATGCTATAGCTGCTACTTTACATGTTCGTCAGAATCCTTTTCAGTATGTGGATGATGTCTTCCTCGTAAGTAACTTGGTTCAGGCTTACTCATTACCATGGCAACCAATTGGTAATGAAGGTGCTATTCCACTGGGTGAAGATCCAGTTCTCATACCTGACATGTCAATGTTGCATGCAAAAGGTTGTCCAAGGTCCAGTAGACTACGTAACAAGATGGATGAAGTCGAAACAAGTCAAAGACATGTTAAATGCGGTATTTGCAAGCAAGTTGGACATAATCGGAGAGCTTGTCCTAATTGTGGGGCTATTTCATGATTTTGTAATGATGTTTGTTTAATTAGTGGTATGTTAATGTATTTCATTTATAAATATGTTCTATTACTCATGTACGACTTGTTTTGTTGTATTACGCATCATGTTTTGCATGTGATTACACATACGACGATCAGGTATTCAAAATGGAAAACTAAATAACAAAATAAGTGGACAAATATGGGATTCATCGATGCAATATGTTAAATAAAGTCCTGCAAATTAATATAACTAATCAAATAAAGTCCATTACAAACGAAAAAAATATAAACACAATGTAAATTATATATAAGACTCTGGTGGCCACTTATAATGACGCGCCTGACGATAAGGTAACCTTCGTCTACCATAGGCCTGAGAAGGGTCTGCCTGCGAAGGCTCTACATCTGGAGGTGGACATGTAGTTGCCTGCTCTGGCAAAGATGGCCGCGGATGATCAGGAGGTGGGGTGGCATGTGGTACATGTGATGGCCAATCCCCACAACCGCCTGGAGAATAATCAACCTAGCGAGCAGGCGGTCAATATCGGCACCACTCCAATCCGCAGCAGGTACGTCACTACTGCTCCTAAAAGCTGCAACCCCAACGTCCCCTGATGCCATCGCCATAGCAGTAGTGTAATATACAGGCTGCGTCTGGGAGTATGCCGGTGGAGGAATATGACTTTTCATACTGAATCCCTCATACCCCATGTCCTCCTGCTGAGAAGCCTCATAATACGAAGGCTGGCTGCTGTATGTAGAACCTATCAGTGGAGGTCTAAACTAACCATTAGTGCGAGGCCTGGGAGCTCATATGGGCTCAGGAACATGGTGCATCACTTTCCGTCGACACTCTATCCCATATCCTTCTTGTCTACCACAGGGAACGTCAACATATACCTGTGGGTCATCCTGAAGCTGGGATGGGGGTGTATGTGGGCCTGCCTCCTCCATGCGAGATGTCTCTCTAAAGATAGCAATGATACGACCAATCTCTTTATGCACCCATTCGACGGTGTAGCCCGGCCACTGCTCATGACCAGTCGTAAAGTACAGCATCTCCAGGCCATCAATCTACAAATTTAAAAACAAATACATTAGTCCAGACATTAAATCCATCATAATGAATATAAGTACACAAATTATAATTAAACAAAACTTACACCACGACTAGTCTTGGCAGCCCTCTTCGACATATAGCGCTTCCCATTCTCTCTGAACCAAACCATGTACTCATGGTTTGGTGACATCAAGCCATGCAGTAGAGGAGGCAGGTCAATGTGTTGGTCCCTAGCCTCCCATCGCCATATATAAGGTCTCAGCTTACGAACCCAGTTATCTTGTGATTTACTGTAACACCCCCGTATGCATTCGGTGTATTAACAGTTACTTAATCAGATTAGCGCAGTAATTAATTTAAAATTAATTAATTAAAATCAACGGAAGCGTTTTCAAAAACATGACGTCATCGTCATTTCCTTTCAAAACCATATTTCTGATTCATCATGTATGGTAAGTGTCCACTTATTACATATATGAATGCCAAGACACCACAACAAGCCCCTACGATCCAGATAACATAAAGAACGGTAGGTAAAACAATAATGTTCATACCGATATATTAGGAGAATCATAAGCCACATGTATCTATATATAAATATATATAATATACATCGTAAAAAACAATCACTATGGCTATACAAAAGAATAGGCACCCTGTGCCATGATCTCACAGATCACATCCTCACAAGAGGGTACAAAATATACAATGTCTGTACATCATAATCCATACAGGATCCAAAATATATGTGAACGCACATTCCCTCATAGGGGTACAAAATACATCATATACATAAAGTAGTGAGCCACAGTGCTCTCAAAGTACTGCCCAAGCAACTATACAGTGTCTGTCCCTATTGGGGCCTCCTGTCCTGGGACCCATCATCTCTGCCAGATGCATCACCTGCAAAATAAGATCCCCAACAGGGGTAAGATACAATCTCAGTAAGCTTAGGGTTCTTGGAGGCTTCTCCTCCCCCTAGCTCACTTCCATGAATACATAACATCAAAGGTATTACAACACCAGGCCTCCTGGCCCTCACAACAACACATAGACACTCTCTAGCTCTAATGTGTATCTACGGTACTACGCTCGCCAAAGATGCATCATCATCAGCATCGGAACTCTCAGTCCCTAGTGTGAGGCCAGAACTCACACCCGTGCCATCCCATCGGGAGCTACTCCTTTACACATGAAACATGTATATGGCACCTCCGAGAATAGGCCTCAACTGTGACGGGACCACCTATCTCTGGTCTTAAGGGATCACACACCCTTTACGTGAGCAAACCAACTAGGAGTTGCGCTCTACTCCTAGGGAGGTCCATATCTATCTAACTGGTCAGAAGATCTATCCGAAAGGAAACCATACACAAGGCATAGAAACATGTATGCATATTATCATGAGGAAAGCTGTAACATCCAATTCAATGCATATGAATCATGTATGCAACCATCACTCCCTCGGAGTATGGTGGAACTTAGTGGGGAAAAACCCCAAGAACTAGAGCTCACCTGGCAAAATAGTGCTCTGCTGTCCAATCCCTGAACTGTGGTCTCTGCCACTAACACCCTCATTGTCACACCCTATACAAAGGCACACAAGCATGAATCAACAGCCATCCTGTTCGTATAAGGCATTTAATTATACTAAAACACACAAAAAACAGAATTTTCATGCATAAAATTATGCAGATTTTGTACCCACTTATAAAAATCGTAAATCCCTGTAGGAAGTTCCTAAAATCAAGGGAATTTAGAGGCATATATATCTATCTCTCATATTTCAAACAAGACTGGTCCCATCAAATTTCATTAGCCACATCCTCTGTAACAATTAAAATGCCAGAACTGCCACGCACTATATCAGTGCTGACAGCAACATATCAATCCAACCAGCCATTTACAAACGCCCGCCATCACCAGGATACTCATTCAAATGACCTGCACTTTTACAGGTATAAAGTACACATACATATATTTCTATTGCCACTGGAATCACTCAATTTGGATCATCCTAGAATGAGATATAATTTCTTCAACGTTTCCATTTGCACCAGTAAAATCTGATAAAAACAAGGTATAACAGCCTGTTATAACTTTGCACAATTAATTCCAGAACCTCCAAAAATAGCACAAAAATTCCAGAACAAACTTAAACCTCTTAGCTTTTAAATGGAATCATTTTTATACCATTTGGATACCTATAGCTCCTGTTATGCACAAAGCATCATGACTGACCAGATTACCGTTCTTTACTGTCAAGTACATTTATGTATGTTTCATGTATGGGACACCATTTCAGCACTTATATCAACTTCTAAACACTCCAAATTATACATTAAAACTGTCCTAATCTCCCAATACTCAAAATCTATCAATTTCACTTCAAGCCCTCATCAAACCTTACCCTAACCTTATGATTTCTAAGAATCAAGGAGAAATAGGAGGAGGGTACCAACCTTAGAGCTCAAAGAATCAAATTGAAGGGTGGACCAAGCTCTCTATAGCTTCCAATTCTACCCAGCTACTCTGAATGAAGTGGGCAGCTCCTAGCTCCACTCTTTTCTCAAATTTTCTCACAACCAATACTCAACAACAATAAAGAACAAAGAGAAGAGCTTCATTTCTTGCTTAATTTGTGTTTCCAGTCGCCAATCAAGAAGGAGTGAAGAGGAATGGTGCTTGGGTTTGAAGGAGGGATACAGACGTGTAGGAAGAAGAAGAAGAAATGTGAAAAGTGTACTAACCATACCCACGATTACTCATATTCACACCCTAACTTCTAAACAAAGACCAAAATGCCCCTCCTTTCACTAATCCTCTTTTATTAAAACTAAGCCTCTTAATTAGGAAAATATCACCCAAATTACATTAATTATAATTAGTGACATTACATTTACCTTGCAAGGACAGGTCATGCACACCCTTTAGCTTCCTAGGCCTACGTGGGATTGGCTGATCCCTCTCAAATTGCCGCATGCATCTATCCGGCTGAGAATACTCAACTGTGTGGAAGTATATAACGGGAGTACTAGCCATCCATAACGATCGCTGCTGATCAAATGCACCATGTAACACCCCGTATGCATCCGGTGTATTAACATATTACTGAATCAGATAAGTGCAGTAATTAATATAAAACCAATTAATTACAACGACGAAAGCGTCTTCGAAACCATGTTTCTTGATTCATTATGTATGTACGCATCAAACTTAAACAACTGAACAACAACTCAAGCCAGCCTCATGATCCAAACAACATAAACGACGACAGATGAATAATTAATATCTCTACAGATATATCAAGAGAAAGCCACAAGTATGTATACATATATACATCATCATGATACTCGCAATATCTAATACAAAAGAATAAGCACCATGTGCTTTGATCTCACAGATCCTTCCTCACATGAGAGTACAACACACAGTATACTCTGTACATACTCTATACAGGCTCAAAATATATGCACATGCATATCTTCCCTCGCAGGGGTACAAAAAAATAACATAACTACAAATAATTGAGCCACAAAGCTCTCAAAATGATATCCCCACAGCTACCCAGAGTCTGTCCCTACTGGGGCCTCCCGCCCTAGGACCTGTCATCTCTGCCAGCAGCATCACCTGAAAATAATATCCCCAAACAGGGCTGAGATACAATCTCAGTAAGCTCAGGGCTCTTGGAGGCTTCTCCTCCCCCTGGCTCACTTTCATGGCAAACAGCATCAAAGGTATCACAACCACTGGCCTCCCGGCCCTCATAACAATATGTTGCGCGATTTATGCGAATATGTTTACGGCAAGTGCACCGATCGT
>QARZ01020357.1:0-10789 GCA_013407115.1 Glycine latifolia
GGGGGCCAGGGAGTCCAACTATGAGGATATCTATCTGTCCCTACTGTGTGCTGGTTTTCAAATAAAACTAAGTTTTTAACTAATGGGATGTGAAGATTTTATGATTAATGGGTGATGATACTTGTGTGTGCTCATTTTCAAAGAAAATGATGTTTTTAACTAATGGGATGTGGTGTATTTATTACTGATGATGTAAATGACAGTGAAATTGAGATACCATGGAAATGACTGATGATGTTTACGTGATTTGTGATGATCTAGATGAGGTGATGCTTATGTGATTAGTGATGTCTGAATGAAATAATGTTCAAATAAGATATATGTTTATTGGGTTAATGATATTGTTATTGTAATGATTGGATTTTTTGTGAAAAGTCTTGATTACAGAGGAAACTCTGTCCAAAATTTTATAATATGTTTTTCCTATTTAATTCTTTACTAAATTTTTAAATGGGCATAAGAGTGTGTTTTCTATATTGTAGTCCTCCTCTTTAATTTAGAATTTTCCTAAAATACCAATCTCGTGGTAATATGGATTGTGGATGGATGAGGTGATATTGATGTCATTGATAATGTTGAAATGAGATGTTATTGATGTGTTGGTGATGATTGAATGAGATAATGATGATGTGTTTGATGATGTATAAATTATATAATGATGATATGATTTATGATGTTTAAATAAAATGATGATGAATTGGTGGTTGATGTTGAAATGAGACAAGTTTAATATGTATAATGTTGAAATTAGATGATGAGATGTGGATATTGATAATGACATTGATAAGAGTTTATGTTGATGTTAATAATGTCATTATGTGATATGGATATATATTGACACCCATGAGGGGTGCATGACCGGTTACCCTTGTGAGGAAGGATGTCTTCCTAGCCAGGTCATGCATTGATGGTGCCCATGGTTGTCATTGTGTGATGTGGATATACATGGATACCTATGGGGGGTGTATGACTGGTTACCCTTGCGAGGAAGGATGTGTTCCTAGCCAAGTCATAAATTAATGGTGCCCATGGTTGTATGCTGTGTATGTACACATGGGATGCAGTGACCGGTTGGTTACCTTTGCGAGGAAGGATGTGTTCCTAGCCACGATCAGTGCATCGGTGAGCCCATATTGGGGTGTTATGTATGTACATGGGGGGTGTATGATGGGTTACCCTTGCGAGGAAGGATGTGTTCCTAGCCGGGTCATACATTGATGATGCTCATGTTTCATACTTCATTTGCATTGATGGAAATAGGATGGTGGCAATAGGGTACGAAGGTACTAGGGGGGCATCTCTGTTTGGAACTCCCTTGTGACTCAGGGCTGATCACCATGGGGGGAGTGGCCTGTGCATGATAGAGTGACCTTGATGAGCTACTGCATCATTTTCCTGAGAGAGACTATTTCCATGAGGATGGTACCACATTGCATGTTGATAGATGAGTCAGGTGCATGCATTATTCTATGCATGATTGTTTGAGTTGTGAAATGCATTGGATGATTGGTTTGTTGAGTGTGTATTAGAATCATGGATTTTTGTTAATGATTCTGGTGGATAATGTTGTTTCCTTCCCAATTGCTGCTATCTGATGTTTGTTGGTTTTATATAATAAACTCACCTTTGCATTTGTTGTACCGTGTGTAACACCCCTGATTATAAGTTGCTAATCTGGACGTTTATGTGTGTGTTATGGTGGTTAATTACATGTTTTATTGTATATATGATAATTGTTGTTTTGAGTGCCCTTGCCTTGATATGCGTGTGAATGGGTGATAGCTGTCCTTTTTGACCGGCAGTTGTTGTGTTTGCACGAAAGGGAAACCTGCCCTGCCAGCTGAGTACTTAAGTAGGAGCATGCAGTGGAAGCATGATTTTCTCCCATTCTTCTCTTTGTGTTGTCTCTTCTTTTCTCCCAAGCTTACTCACTCAGAAACCTCTCTCCCTCAACCTTTCTATGTCACCTTCATCTCACTGTCGCTACCACAAAATCCCGACGCCAAGAAGGACCTCATGGTCGGAACAGCAGCTTAGGACAACATGTCGTAAAGCCCGTGAACGGACTCCTAGTTAGGTAAGGAGAGTTTATTATGTTTGATAACAGTTTTAGGTAACATGGTTGAGGACCAGGGAGTCCAACCATGGCGATGATGCATGTCCGCGTGTGTGTTATTTTCCAGAAAGTTGTGCCTTTGAATGAATGGAACGGGTTACACTTTATGTTCGCTGATTGGTGTTTTGTGTTGATGTTTAATGATGTTCTGGTGTGGTGTTTGATGGTATTCTGGAAAGGGAGAGTTTATGTTGTAAGAACTCCTTGTGCATGTGTGTGAAGTTGTCATTTTTGATGCTGAAAAGCTCCCAAGAGACTATGCAGAAGTGTTCGTGAAGGTGCTGAGTACCGGGTAGGGTTGGCTGAGTTATATACATGTGTCAGACCTTGGTGATGTCAGGTACCGGGAAGGGTTGGCCGAGTTTCATATATGTTCCAAACCCTTGTTTGTGAATGTCGGGTACCGGGATGGGTTGGCCGTGTTACACATAAGCATCATCCCCTTGTGTTTTGATGTCGGCTACCGGGATGGGTAGGCCGAGTTAAGCAGGTTACGTAGCATGCATGTGTACATGTAGAATGTGACAGTCCTTGTTGGCAGACATAGGCATACCGGGTTCCTTACTCGGGATGATACCTTAGAGCTGTCGAGCTCAAGTTTGCTTCGAGAGAGAGTGAACTACCGGGTTCCCTAACTCGGGAGAGCTTATGTCTTCTTGGGAAAAGAGTCATCGAGTTCCCTAGCTCGGATGAGCTAGTACTTCCTCGGGAAGAGAGTCATCAGGTCCTTTACTCTGTTGGGTGATTCTCTTTAAAAATTGTTAAGTTCAAGCCCTTGAATCCCTGACCGCCTTTGTCTGACTCTGTTCGGATTCTTATCTCGGGTTAATATAGTTAGGTGCCGACCCGGACACCCAATGCTTCACACTCTTTCACTTGTTTGTAGTGTTCGTGAATGACATATATGATTACGTTGGGGTCATCCTATGTGATGGCTTGAGATGTTTTGTACCTTGATGGAGCCATGGCGAGATTCTATGTATAGACACGTGAGATGCCGGGACCGAGTGGTGAACCTTGCAAGGACCATGGTCAGTGCATCAGTGAGGCCCTCGTTTGGGGCGGTATGTATGTATATGGAAGGTGTATGGAGATCCTAGCCAAGATAGGTTGTTCCTGTGCCGGGCCATACATTGATGGTGCCCATCAGAGACATACAACATTTGCAGTCCGTGCTAGGGCGGCTCTCATTTGAGGCGGTATGTATGTATATGGGAGGTGTATGGAGATCCTAGCCAGGCCGTGGTTGTTCCTGTGCCGGGCCATATGTTGATGGTGCCCATAAGAGACATACTTCATTTGCATGACGGAAATAGGATGATTGACTGTAATAGTACAAGAAGTACTGGGGGCCACGTCTATAGGGAGATCCTTATGACACCCATTTGGCTGATCACCATGGGGGGTGAGTCCTGTGCACGACAGAGTGACCCCAACCTCAACTACAGCTATCATTTGGACCATGGATTTGGCCTATTTTCGGGATGATACCACATTGCATTGCTAAGGGTTGAGTCAAGAGCATGCATCATGCTAGGCATTTTAAGTTGACTTGTGGAATGTTCCTAGATGCGTGTCCTTGTTGGTTGCATGTTGATATATCTGGACTTTGTGGTGATTTTGTGATGCTTGGATTGTCTTCTTTTACTGATGTTATCTTTTGTTTGTTATTTTATATGATGAACTCACCCTTGCTTTGTTGTGACATGTGGTTTAGTACCTGTGATGATTGCGAACCCGGTTCGTGTGAGCAGACGGACAATAATAGGTGACCAGGAAGATGACAACTTTTTGGTTTGTGCCGCCGAGTTGCCTGGATGTCAATGTGATAGATCCCGGGCAGGGGTCATGTTTTGCTAGATGTACCCTTTGTTTTGATAGTCATACCCGTTGTTTTGCTAATTGCACCCCGACGTTTAAATTCCTTACTTATTTTGTAAAACACTTGATGTATTTTGGATATAGTCTTTTGTACCTGTAATTAAATTATGCTTTGTACATGTACATATATATATTTGAAATGCCTCATGCGTACCTTTGATCACGTACATTTCCTATGTTGATGTTTATCATGTACTCACATAACAATTTACCACAGTTTTCATTGAAAAATTCCTAAAAGGGGTGTTCTTTTTAAGAAAATTACATTAAGGCTATGCTTAAGAGTTAGTGATACAATAGTGACGTGGCGGGTCGTTACACCATGTGGTTGGTACATGTGATGATCGCGAACTTTTGATCATGTGAGCAGATGAGCAACAGTAGGTGACCTTGGAGGGAGATCTTTTTGGTTGGAGCCGCCAAGCCGACGTGATGACGTTGGATTTCTTTTTGGAGAAAGAGTTGTGTTTTGTTAATCAACTCTCTCTTAGTTAGTCTTTAGCTTTTTGTTTGATATGTAATTTCAGGTGTATATACATGTAAAACTAAAGGAAATTCTAACATGTGGATGACATGTACTGATTTAATATATATGTACATATGTATTTAATTAGGTAATTGTAATATGTGTATGATAATTGTATTATCGCGAAAAAATTTATCATCATTTTCATAATCAAATGAATGGAGTTTTTATTAAAATTGAGATCTGCACGATTAAGAGTTAGTGATATCGTAGCAACGAGGCGGGTCGTAAAAGAGATGAATGCTTCCCCGACACCAGAGAAGAACAGACACAAGATGAATCACATCCTCAACAACATGTCAACCCTCCGATCATTCGTAGTTCGACATAGGGCTACCGAATGAAGAGACATAACACACGGCACAATCCTTTCACGGACCGCATCAGGGAAGTCGACATCTCATTCGGCTGGAAACCTCTGCACTTAGAGAGGTATGATGGTACCACCAATCCAGACGAACACCTTGATGCCTTCCTCTCACAGGCAAATCTTTACACAAACAACGACGCCATATTATGCCGAGTGTTCCCTACATCCTTGAAGGGGGCAACGTTAGCATGGTATGGTGGCCTCCTTGAACGGTCTATCGACAGTTTTGACACCCTTGTTGAAAGATTCAGTGCTCAATATGCAACCAGTCGAACCTATAGGCTGACCTCCGCTGCACTAGTGACATTACGCCAAGCAGATGAGGAACCTCTCCTCAGGTTCATGGAACAATTTGGACAACTGACTATCCAGATTCAAAATATCAACCCCGAGGTAGCACTGCATTCATGATGCTGGCACTTCGACCTGGCAAATTCGCAAATAGTCTATGCAAAAAACCTCCTTTTAGCATGGACGAAATACACAAACGTGCTAAAGGTTACATACAGATGGAAGAAATGTCAAAGTTTAGAAACAAAGTCCGACAAGTCAGACAGAAGTTTAAGGTTTCAGGTGTCCACGTGGCACTTTTATGTTAAGTATTTTAATTACTCAGTAATTATGGCAATAATAACCTTGCCATGAATCCGGATTTGCACCTAGTTAACGTATGTCAACAAGGAAATCGGGTTACCGTGACCGAATTAACCCTTGGAAGGGTGATAGCACCTTAGGGCGGATAAGGTCGAACGTGGCTAGAGAGGGCAGGACCTTGGACTTGTGAAGTACCAAGGCAGGAACCTGAACGAGGTCGGGAAATGATGGTTAGGGTAGGATCCTAGACAAGGTTGTTTGGGCTACGCTCGCCAAGTGGGAAGTCAAATGCGCTTGGCTCGCTAAACTAGGTGTCACCCTTGTCTGTTATCTAGACCACGGGAATCTGCGGCATTGGCTTTCGCCAATGGTGGATACTTAGGATCGTATCCCGCGCATGGTCTACACTTTTAAACCAACCCGGCAAATAGGCATGATATGGGTAATGTGTATCTGACCCGCCAACCCGGTAGTTGGTGCATTCACAAGCATACCCTATGCACGTGATCCGTATTGACCATCAGGTCACTTGAGTGACACATGTTGACTTAGTGACGTATGTGACGTGCATTAACTCCCAGAGTTTTTAAGTAGCGTGCGTGTGGGTCATTTCTGGCATGACTCATTTTCTTCCTCTGTCCTTTCACCAAAAGGAAATCTTTCTCTCTTCCTTTTCTCTGTTTCCGCTATTGACGAATGAAGGAAAACTTCTGGTATAGGGAGGAGAAGGTGATTCTTGGGACGTTCGAGCTTAAGAAGCTGTTCTCTAGACTCATTAACAATTTCAGAGGTAAGAAACGCCGGTCTGACATTAAAATTCAACTGTTATGGATTTTAGGCTAGGTCGTGATAGACCCTTTTGGGGGTCTGCATGTCGCCTGTGGGTGACTCCTTGTAACCTGGAAGTGTATGGAGCTTCCTTACATACAACAGGTGAAACCCGCTTTTGATTTCTTGAATGCATGTATGTAGGGCTCGACGCTGAGGATTTTGGTGTTCGGAATCATGAGGTTGGACGAACCAATGAGGAACTTAGAGCAGGTAAGCTCTTTGTTCTTGAGAGTCCTTCCCTGGACCGTGTTCTACCATACTCCGAGGGAGTGATGGTTATGGTATGTCATGATGCATGTATTGAAATGGTGCGTTACTTCTTTCTGTTGAGAATATGTATATGATTTGCACTATGATGCTTTGTTGTGATGTGAGACTCTCTAGCCAGTACAATGGATAGATATGGGCTTCCTTTAGACTATCTGCCTGAAGGGAATATGCCCATTAAGTTGGATGATCTCTCTTGTATATCCGTGTGATTATATACATGTGATGTGGTTTATGTAAGCCAGGATGGCTAGCTTGTGAAATGCTCATTTTGATGCTATGTATCGTGGAAGTGAACCCGGGAAAGAAGAAGCCCTCCAGAACCCAGAGTTTACTGAGATTATTTATCTCACCCCAGTTGGGAATTATATTTTATTGTAAGTGATGAGCTCATGGAGGACGGCGGATCCCGGGGCAAGAGGCCCGGGTAGTGAGGCAAACCGAGGGATTCCGAGCTGGGGTGGGTTTTGAGTGAACCTTAGTTTATTTTGAAGCATGTTGGCTCTGCTTTTTGTTACGTATTTACACATGCTTGTAACCCATCCCTAAGGGGTTGTCGTACCCAGGGTCTTATATGCTTGTAAACTCTTGAACTATTACCATACATAATGCAAAGCTTCTATCTTATTGTGGACGTATAATGACATCATTTAATTAGTAGCTTCCTTATTAATTTTGTTAAATTAATTACTGCGCTTAATGACCATAATGCAATGTTAACAACTGGATGCATACAGGCTGTTACAAGAAGCATGAGAAACATGAAGCCTCCATCAGAGTTGACCCCCATAGGGCCGACAAGAAGCGAAAGCTACACAAGCCGCAGCTTCTCCCAAGAGGACCTAGGCTCAAGAGATATACTCCTTTGACTGTCAATCAGACCACAGTCATGGAAGAAGCCTTCAATATGGAGGTGTAGGTGACATTGCTAGCTCCCATGAAGCTGGGAAAAGACCCTAATAAATATTGTCGCTATCATCGTGGCCAGGGCCATAACACGGAAGATTGTTGGACCTTGAAAGACAAGATAGAAGAACTTATCCAAGCGGGACATTTATCACGGTTCGTAAAAAGACTTGATAATTCCCGAATGGAAAATAGACAGAAGGGACGACAAGGGGATCGATTTAGAAACAGAGGCAACGATGGACGAAGAGATAGAATAGAAGACCGAGGGAGGAAATGATCCAGTCCCAGGCTTTGAAGGACAAAGGGTAGAAACCATGGGATATGTCGACCTAATGACCACCTTTGGCCAAGGATCACTTTCCAGGAGCTTTACAGTCAGGTATAATATTCTAGATGCCGACACATCATACCTTGTCCTGATTAGTATAAAAACCTTGAACGAATTGGGAGCTATTGTTTGTACACCTCATTTGAAGATGAAGTTTCCTACCATGACGGGGGAAATTGTTACTATAAAAGCATACTAGAGGCAGGCCAAACAATGTTATGTGGAAAGCCTTAAAGTGGTACCATATTCTCTCGACAAGAGGTCAGATAGACATCGTACCACTTCGGGGGACACCACCCAATTCATGAACATAGACAGAGAGTCTACTCCTTATACGCTGACGATCTATACAGCTCACCATGATGATACCTTCGACGTGGATCCACGCGATGACAATATTGACAAAGGACCAAAACCGATCGAAGAACTAGTTAAGCTGCAACTCGGACCCAAACCTGGACAATGCACGCAGCTTAGCAAAGATCTCACCAGCCATGAGTACAAGCATCTAGCTGATGTACTCCGCAAAAATGCATCTCTATTTGCTTGGCAACCATCTGATATGCCAGGTATTGACCCTAATGTCATATGCCATAAGCTGGCTATATGTCCACAGGCCAAATCAATAGCACAGAAGAAGCAGAATATTGGAGAAGAAAGGCGGAAGGCAGTAAAAGAAGAAGTAGACAAATTGCTTAAAGCCAACTTTATCAGATAGAACCATTCCTTTGGGATTACACTTGTGAGCAGGCTTTCGAGGCATTCAAGAAAACAATCGTTGCACCACTTGTCTTGAGTCGACCTCGATAGGGGGCACCATTGCTCTTATACCTCGCAGTAGCGGATGAAGTTGTCAGCTCAGCACTTGTCCAGGAAGAAGGGAAGCACCAACTCCCTATCTATTTCACCAGCCGTATGCTACATGACGCTGAGAAACGCTATCAGATGATCGAAAAGATAGCATTGGCACTACTCATCTCTGCTAGGTGCCTTTGGCCTTACTTCCAAAGTCACCAAGTGATAGTTAAGACTAACTATCCCATCAAACAAGTACTACGGAAACCAGAACTGGCAAGCAGGATCGTGGCATGGTCAGTCAAACTGTTAGAATTCGACATTCGATATGAACCTCGTAGTCTAATGACAACAAAATTTATGGCAGACTTCCTAACAGAATTTGCAGGAAAAGACAACTCCATCCCAGACTGGTGGAACCTTTACGTGGATAGAGCATCCAACGTACAATGAAGTGGAGTAGGCATCATACTTGAAGGACCCGGCAACATCTTGCTGGAACAAGCTCTGAAGCTTAACTTCAAGGCCTCAAATGATCAAGCCGAGTACGAGGCACTTATAGCGGGACTCAAAATCGCCAAAGAAGTTGGGACTCAATGTTTGAGATACTATTCAGACTCACAGCTCGTCCAAGGACAGATAGTGGATAAGTATCGAGGCAAGGAAGCCATACTCATCCAGTATTACCATCTGGCTAAAACACTTATTAATAGTTTTGAGTGTTTCGAGATGTATCACATACCTCGAGAGAGTAACACCAGGGCTGACTTGTTATCCAAACTGGCTAGTACCAAAAAGACCAGGCACCTCAAAACAATCATCCAAGAAACGCTCAAGAAACCCAACATTGACACCCAAGCGATAATGGCTGTTGAGTTAGAAGAGCCCAATTGGATGACCCCCTACAGAGACTTTCTCATAAAGGGAACACTCCCAGCAGATGAAAACGAGGCCCGATGTCTAAAGCAGAAGCTAGCTATTATGTCATCATCGACAGTGAGATATTCAAAAGGGGGACTGACAACGCCTCTACTTAAGTGCTTGGACAACTTACAGACAGATTACGTTCTGAGGGAACTCCATGAAGGGATATGTGGACTCCACGCTGGGGGACGCTCCCTAGCCACCAAGGTAGTATGAGCAAGATACTACTTGCCAACACTCAGGACTGATGCTTTCATGTTCTCACAAAAATGTAAAAGGTGTCAGGAGTTTGCGGACATCCCACAGATTCCTCTTGATAACCTTCATACTATATCCTCTTCGTGGCCCTTCGCTATGTGGGGTATGGACATCCTGGGACCATTCCCTAGAGCTCCAGGGATCAAGTTCTTACTGGTAGCAATCAACTACTTCACCAAGTGGAACGAAGCAAAACCACTAAGAGAGATAACAGCCAGCGAAGTTGAAACCTTCTCCTGGGAACATCTCATATGCAGATATGGTCTACCCTATGCTATCATCACTGACAATGGTACACAGTTCAAGGCATAGACCTACAAGGACTTCCTCACAAGACTAGGTATCAAACACCTAGTCACCTCTGTTGAACACCCACAGACTAATGGTTAGGTGGAAGTAGCAAACAGAGTTATTCTACGAGCGCTTCGCACTATACTGGACAAGTCCAAAGGTCTCTGGAAGGAGGAGCTCCCTAGCATACTATGGGCTTACCATTGCACACCTCAAATCACTACAAAAGAAACCCCTTTTCGCCTCACATATAGTACTGATGCCATGATTCCCGTCGAACTAGATCAAGAAGGATACTTTTTCAGGAGCAGTGCAACGAGGACAACATGAGAGTTGAATTGAAGACTAGTGAAGAGTTACGAGATATAGCCAGAATCAAAGAAGAAGCGGCTAAACTCCGCATTACAAGAAGATATAACTCCAAAGTTCAACCTCGAAACTTCCAGCCAGGTGACTTAGTCTGGCGTCTCTGGGGTGAGGCTAGAAAGGACCCCCGCGCAGGCAAGCTTAGACCAAACTAGACAATGGAGCCTACAAACTACAGGAACTCAATGGCAAAGACATTCCAAGAACCTAGAATACTACCCACTTGAAGTTCTACTTCAGCTAAGGAGCTCAAGGCCGGATGGCGTACTCTTTTTCCTATTCAAGTCTTTTTTTCCCACTGGGTTTTTCACTTGAAAGGTTTTAATAAGGCCC
>QARZ01020369.1:0-28896 GCA_013407115.1 Glycine latifolia
GTCCCAAAATATTTCCTTAAATCCATATTCAATATTGGGGTGTTACAGACATTGCTGGTGGTTGTGACCACGAAGCCGGGAGAGCCGGAATAGCGGTGAGAGCAGGTGATACTAAGGGAGCGGCTGATAGATCCCAGGGCAAGAGGCCCGAGTAGAGGAATATGGTTCTAAGGGAACCTTAGGCATAGAGTTGGAGAGCATGTTGGCTCTACTTTTGTTTCATGCCTATTGTTTTGTACCCTGAGGGGGCATTGTATAGTTTTGAGATATACTTTGTATATTATGAGAATTCACCATATATGATGTACAGTGGGTGTTGTTAATGACGTTTGATGACGTCATTTTGTTTAACGCTTCCGAATTGTTTATATGTGATAATTGTTGTGCTTAATGATCATAAATCAATGTTAATGAACCAGATGCATACGGGGCGTTACACTATGTTGGGCCTAATGGGTCACACACTAACACTTTATTGTCATGACATTATAGCATTAAAGGTTTTGGGCCAAATAATAATTGTTGGCCCAAGAAAGAGTTTGGATACCTATCTTAAAGAGAGAAAGGCGAATGAATGGAGTTAATGGGCTTGGATAGTCCAAGACATTATTAATTAATTTAAATAGTTAAATTAATTATCTAATATTTAAATTTGATAATTTGAATTATGAATTTAAATATTTTAATTAATTATAGTAGTTAGTTTCATATCAAAAGGAGAAGATAAGAGCTGAATTTGAATTTGAATTCAACTAGCATCTTATCATGATCATGTCCTAGATTTTAGGAAGAAGTTTGAGGGTTGATTATGGGGCTTACATACGGCTGATATTTAATTATTATTTGGCAAAATAATTCCCAAGTAATTGACTTGGTCTTAGGAGGATATGATAGGAGGTTGTTGGCAATTTTTGAAATACAACAACTCTATCTTTTCTTCACGTGTGGGATGCTTCATAATCAGATTTTTTGGTTAAAAAAATCTGACTCAAACTCTTCTATAAAGTGTGCTATTGTGATCATAGTTCGCTAATTGTTTTTTTGAAAAAAACACCTATCTACCTTCCTCCACTTTTACGTGCCCTTGTGTGAGTTTTGACAGAAAATTCAGCCACTAATATCATCTATTGGTGAGTCTCTTAGATAATTAAAAATACTTTGAAACCTAACCTTCTTCCTCTCCATTGGTGTGCCTAGCCTGCCTCCTTTGGTGTTTGTTGGAGGTCTTCAAGAAGTGTTCTTGAGTCTTGACAAGAAGTGGTGTGGATCAACATTAGAGGGCTTGTATCTTTAAGCCTATCATTGATCATCAAGTTTCGAATATAAACAAGGTAACATCTATGTCTTAAAGAATGATTCTTGTGTGGTATGTGTGTTTCCGCTTGAATTTTTTTTTTTGTTTTCTTCTCACATGCCTTCGGGCTTCAAGGCCCTTTCTAACAAAAACTGATTTAACTGAAAGTAATTGATTAAAACAATAGTGTAATCGATTAAAATACCAGATAATTGATTAATATGTTCTTGAGCTTTCCAGAAAACTTTTCATGAACAAGATAATCGATTAATATGCAATGTAATCGATTAAAGCAATCTTCATGTATGTGAAATAAGTTGTGATAATCGATTACATAAGACTGGTAATCGATTAAACTAGTAAAGCTCAAAATATGAAATATACCTGTGTAATCGATTACTGATTGTGGTAATCGATTAAACCAGTAATCCATCAAGACTAGAGAACTAAGATAATCGATTACATAACATGGTAATCGATTAAAGCAGTGATGCATGATTTTAATATTGCACTTTGTAAACGATTACAAGAAGCCCGTAATCAATTAATATGTTCTTCATGGCTTTTCCAGATTTAGAACAAAGCCTTTAATCGATTGAAACCCTATGTAATTGATTAAAACAATAAGTTTTCATTTTTCAAAAACTTAACCATGAGAACTTGGATTCTTTAAAAAATCATTTGAATAGCTTTAGTACTTTAATCAAAAACATGTATGCATAAGTATGAGAATGCAAATGCAATGTAAGGATCACAAGACAATGCACTTGAACCACTTAGACAAATTACAAATGCCTTCAAATTGATTGGGCATGTAAAAAGCTAAAGCATCAAGCCATTACTTCATCCTTGCTCTAATCTTCTTGTAGCTCCCCCTAAATCCAACAATCTCCCCCTTTTTGGCTTTGAGCATGCCAAATATCAATTGTCCATTTGTCTAACTTTTAATTGCTTTTGAGGGATGAATGATAGGAAACTCATACTTGATAATCCTGAAATTTAAATAAGCTTTTTGCAAGAAGTCTAACAACCTGCCTCGTCACTACTATATCACTAACTCTTAATTACTCTAATAAAAGATTTTAATGAAAATCCCTTATAATTGATTATGAAAATGGTAGTAAGTTTTTCGCAAATGAATATTCATCACCATGAAGCAAATACGTAGATAAAAGTGCATTTAAACATCACAGCTCATTCACATGTAAGAACATAATTTAGTTGTATTTACAAGTATCCACATCTGAAATGTACAAGTTCTTCAAAAGAAAACAAGAGGCTAAACTATGGAAGAGTTGACTATCAAAACACAACTCTTTCCCAAATCTGATCCATCATCATCACAACGGCTTGGCGGCTCCAACCAAAAAGAGATCTTCCTCCAAGTCATCGGTCGCTCTAAAGAAGGGAAAATGAACTCAACAGCTCCAAAGAGAGAAAACAAGCCCGGGAAAGGAACCCGGTCGCTCTAAAGAAGGAGAAATGAGCTCAACAGCTCTAAAGGGAGAAAACAAGCCCGGGAAAGGAGCCCGGTCGCTCTAAAGAAGGGGAAATGTTAGCACTAACTCGATAGCCTTCACCTCCACAAACACACCATTAAAAAGGTGTTTTGGGAGTTCACAGCAACAGACATCAACTTCACGGACAGGGGATTCTTACAACATTAATATCTTCACACAAAAACACCATTAATCATAACATTCTGCTTCCCATTCGTTAAAAGACATAGATTTTCTTGAAAGTCAGAACACAATAGGGACATGCAGTTATCTTTATAGTTGGATTCCCTGGCCCCTAACTATGGTATACATAACTGATTATTAACATAATAAACTCCCCTTACCTAACCAGGAGTCCTTCTATTATAGTCTAGCAGTGTTATAACACTATCCTTTGAAGCGTGAGCTTGTCCAAACACAGCGCTATCAGGGAAGCCAAGAAAAGAAAGGTTGGGGCTCCGTTCTCGTTCGAACTTTGAGAAGGGTTTTCAAAGACTTCTGCTCTGGTCACAAGGTTCCTCTTGGCACAAGGGTTCCGTGGAAAGCTACGGTGGTTCTTGGTGGTTCAGAGTGGTTGAAGGGAGTGGTTTTAGGGTGTGGAAAGGTAGAGAGAAAAGGGAGAGAAAAGCGCAAAAAAAGAAAGAACACGCTTTCGCTGCACCACTCTGATACTTATATATAGATGACTTGACAAGCTCACTTAGCGTGTACGTACAACAACCGCAGACCAAACAAAGTTGACTTAACCTAACATTCACCAAACACTCATACCAAGACAAAAGCCTAACAAAACAGCAAATTATGAGGTAAATTAAACAATTAAGCAACATAACACACATCAAACATCTCTCTCAGAAGCTCAAAATTTCAGGGTGTTACAAGAACAAGTGTTAAGTATGATGCTTACATAAACATAAGTCATTCTTTAAATTTGCTCCCTCTGACTTGGGTAGATTTTTACAAAAAAACAGAGCATACATGCACAATTATTTCTTCCATTACACTCAGAATTATTTCTCCCCCTACAATTATTACAATTATTTCTCCCCCTATTTGGCTTATCAAAGACAAATATAATTTTTATAGAGAGAACAAGGAGAATTCTAAAAAGAGAGAACTGAACTTGTATTAATGGAAATAGAACATGCAGTACATTAATCAATTGAAATTCAAAACTAGAAAAACATTAACCAAAGCATAACATAATCAGCAACTGGAAAGAAAACATAAGCAACCTAAGCAAGTTTATCAAAGTCATCAAGAACAAGCCTAGCCTCTATGTTTTCAAGTCTAGATTTCATCTCTTCCATGGATGAATTATTCTCAGCCCTGTGCTCATGATGTAGAGACAGTAAAGCATCCATCTTTTGAATCATGAGGGATTCAAAAGGGCTGTAAGATGGTTAAGCAGGGCCTTCAACTTCTTCTTCTTCAGCACCACCAAGAGGGATTTGTTTTCCAGCCATCTGCCATCCATAAGGAGTCTTAACCATCCCAAGCTTGTTAAGATGCTTCTCCTTAATGAGACTATTATTGGAGTTAGTGTTGTCAACAACCTCATTAGAGACATCTATCTTGAAGTAATCAATGAATCTAGATACTAGAACAACATATGGAAATGGATAATTAACCAATCTCTTGGCTTTTAGCATAGTTTCCTCAATGATAAGGATCCAGTTCATCTGAATGGAGTTCTTCATACCATACACAAGCTGTATGTCATCATTTATGGCTTGAGCATGATTTGTGGACCTAGGAGTCAAGATATAGGTGATTATGTAATGAAAAAGTCTATCTTCTTGAGTCATAGGACCAGTGCTAAGCCTTAGCTTCAGCCTCATTTGAGGGTTAAGAAACATCCCTCTATAGGTCTCCACCCTATTGTAGCCCTCAGTCTCCTTCTCAAATTTCCTTTCACCTTCAAAGGAAACACCAGCCACTTTTTGGCAAACTTTTGGAGTGATTTCCATGGCCACCCCATTAACTTGAGACAAGATAGTCCCATCCATAGATGCTTTAGCACAGGTGTAAAACACCTTTACTAATTCAGGGTAAAAAGTACCATTCATCTCAACAAATTTCTTCAATCCCTGGGCTTCAATCATAGTAGGGAATTGAAAACCTTCCCTAGTAAACCATGCAAGGTCAAGATGTTTAGGTGGGCAAATGAGTTTTGTGGCATTAAACTATAGGTAATTCATTTTCTCGCGCTTACTAGGAAACCAATGATCTAACCTATCCACAACACGGTTAGAGGTTTTAGCACTCTTCCTCTTAGAACTTTTTGATCTCTAAGGGGTAGACATAATGATTATAGAGGTAGAAACTAAATGAGCAGGATTTCTAGACTCAGAAAAAGAGAAATAGAAAAGCACAACTAGACTTAAGGTAGAAGAAGAGAATGGTGTGATTCCTTTCTTTAACAAAGGTTGTATTTATAGAAAATTTTTGGGCTCCAAAATTTGAAATTTGAAAGTGTAACTGCCGTTTCGAATTTACCCACTAACATAAAAGCTCATAAGTTTCAAATTTTTTTGAATTTGGTGGCAATTGGGCAGTTTCAATTTCCAAGAAATCTTGTAGATATTGCAGTAACTCCATGAATAATCAATTACATAAGCTCATAATCGATTAATTCGTAAGCAAAAATGGTTTCTGCCAAGGCTGTAATCGATTAACACGAAGTGTAATCAATTAAACTAGTGAAATTTTTTGTTCAGGAAGATGAAATGTAATCGATTATGATACTATGTAATCAATTAATCTAGTGAAGTTTCAAGCTTTCAAACATTTTTCTACTTGTGTAATCGATTGTTCCAGTGAAATGTCAAGTTTTAAAAGATTTTTCCTCTTGTGTAATTGATTAATTCGATGTCATAATCGATTATTCCAGTGAAACTTATTTTCTAAAGTCATTTTAAACAAAGAATAATCGATTATTCTGACACGGTAATCGATTACATAAGTTCAATTTTCATTCTAAAAATCTTTTAAAGCATATTTAATCGATTATAACGAGGCTTAATCGATTATTACAGTCAAAATATCAGATTGAACAGTAATTATGTAGCACATTTCGAATTTGCAATATTTTGAGATGAATAGCCTATTAGTGATGAAATATCATGTAGATGAGCACATAAACAACATGCTAGAACACACTAGATTCATCAAAAATTCCTAGCATGTTTCTAAGTGTAAAGAATCTATCTCTAGCCAAAGGTTTTGTGAAAATATCAGCCAATTGATTGTTAGTTTCTACAAACTCAATTTTGATGTTACCCTTTTGGATATGATCTCTGATAAAGTGATGTCTTATCTCAATGTGTTTGGTCCTTGAGTGCATAACCGGATTTTTGGATATGTTAATGGAACTCGTGTTATCACATAGCAAGGGTATCTCCTGTATCTCAACACCAAAGTCTTGAAGTTGTTGCTTCAACCAAAGACTTTGTGCACAACAGCTTCCAGCAGAAATGTATTTAGCTTCAGCAGTAGATAAGGCAACATATGATTGCTTCTTGCAGTGCCAAGAAATCAAAGAGCTTCCTGACAAGTGGCATGTACCACTAGTACTCTTTCTATCCAATTTCCATCCTGCAAAATCAGAGTCAGAATATCCAATCAAGCTGATAGATGTACCTTTTGGATACCAAAGTCCTACTCTTGGTGTAGACTTGAGATATTTGAGGATCCTTTTGATTGCAAATAGATGGGACTCTTTGGGATTTGATTGGAATCTAGCACACAAGCATACACTTAACATAATGTCAGGTCTACTTGTAGTTAAGTATAACAAAGATCCAATCATTCCCCTGTATTTGGACTCATCAACACTTTTTCCTTTGTGATCTAAATCAAGATAGGTAGATGTTGCCATTGGTGTTGCAACATCCTTGTTATTTTCCATTTCAAACTTCTTGATCATTTCCAAACAATACTTGACTTGACTAAGGAAAGTTCCATTCTTCAATTACTTGACTTGTAGTTCTAGAAAGAATGTGAGCTCCCCCATCATTGACATCTCAAACTCACTTTGCATTGAGACAGAAAATTCTCTACACATAGATTGATTAGTTGAACCAAATATAATATCATTCATATAGATTTGAACCAACAAGATATCATTTCCTCCTTTCTTGATGAACAAGGTTTTGTCAACTTCACCTCTTGTGAAAGATTGGTCAAGAAGAAATTTACTCAATCTCTCATACAAAGACCTTGGTGCTTGTTTCAAACCATATAAAGCTTTTCTTAATTTAAAAACATGGTTAGGATGTTTGTAATCAATAAATCCAGGAGGTTGGTCTGCATATATTTCTTTCTCAATGTAGCCATTTAAAAATGCACTTTTAACATCCATTTGAAACAATTTAAAGTTCATCAAACATGCATATGCAAGCAACAACCTAATGGCTTCTAATCTAGCAACTAGAGCATAAGTTTCATCATAGTCTATGCCTTCCTCTTGTTTGTATCCTTTAGCAACCAATCTAGCCTTGTTCCTTACTATGATGCGACTTTCATCTAGCTTGTTTCGAAAAACTCATTTAGTGCCAATAGGTTTATGAGTAGAAGGTCTAGGGACTAACTCCCAAACTTCATTTCTTTTAAATTGATTCAACTCATCATGCATAGCCATCAACCAATGTTCATCAAGCAAAGATTGGTTAATGCTTTTTAGTTCAATTTGTGAAACAAAAGCCATATTACAATAAAGATTTTTTAAAGAGAATCTAGTAGAAACTCCCTTGGATACTTCCCTAATTATGTTGTCAAGGGAAAGATCTTTAGTTGTTCTCTAATCCTTGTGCTTTTGTAAAGGAGTTAACTGTTCCAGCTCATCATTTGGTTCAACTTTTTCTTTTCCATTTAGATCATTAAGTTGCATAAATTCTTCCATTGGTCCTGCATCTGTATCACACTCCAATTCCTCCTTGGAGGGGTTAGACTCATTACATATAACATGAATAGATTCCTCAACACACAATGTTCTTTTATTAAAGATCCTATAAGCTTTACTTTGCAAAGAGTAACCAAGAAAAATTGCTTCATTTGCTTTAGAATCAAATTTGCCAAGAGAATCTTTACCATTATTGAACACAAAAGACTTGTAGCCAAATGCTCTAAAATGAGTAATGTTTGGTTTCATTCCTTTGTATAGTTCATAAGGGGTTTTCTTCAAAATAGGCCTTATGAGAATCCTATTCAAAGTATAACAAACCGTACTTACAGCATCAGCCCAAAAGTGCTTAGGCAAGTTTGTTTCATTTAGAAGTGTTCTTGCACCTTCCTCAAGGGATCTGTTTTTCCTCTCTACAACACCATTTTATTAGGGTATTCTTGGAGCTGAAAAATTGTGTTTAATTTCACATTCTTCACAAAACTTTTCAAAGTATTCATTTTGGAATTCTCCACCATGATCGCTTCTAATTACATTGAAACAATATTGCAAGCTTTTTCATTTTAAATTATCTTGGCTAACTTTCTAAATGTTGTGAATGCATCACTCTTGGATCTTATGAATAAAGTCCATGTGTATCTTGAGTAATCATCTACTATAACAAGCCCATAGAAGTTACCCCCCAAGCTCATGGTTCTAGAAGGACCAAATAAATCCATATGAAGCAATTCAAGAGGTCTAGAAGTAGAAACAACATTTTTACTTTGAAAAGAATTCTTTGTTTATTTCCCTCTTTGACAAGCTTCACATATTTTATCCTTCTCAAATTTAAGCTTAGGCAAGCCTATGACCAAATCCTTTCTTACAAGCTTATTCATATGATGCATATTTATATGACTAGCTCTTCTATGCCATAACCATGTTTCATTAGTTTTACTTACAAGGCAGCTAGTGTTATGAATGAAAGCATGCTCAATGGATAGAACATAAATATTATCCTTTCTCTTACCAACATGGATAACCTCACCACTTTGACTGTCACAAATCAAACAACAATTGTTATTGAATGACACTTTGAACCCTTTGTCACATAGTTGGCTTATGCTTAGGAGATTATGTTTCAAGCCTTCAACATATAACACATTTCTGATCATAGTTTTAAGGTTGTCTCCTATGTTTCCTTCTCCAACTATCTTCCCTTTGTTATTATCACCATAAGTGACAAATCCTTCATCTTTAGTATAACAGTAAGCATGGATATGTCACCTGTCATGTGTCTAGAGCAGCCACTGTCAAGATACCATAGTGATGATTTTTCTCTTAGACATACCTACAAAATTCAAATTAAGTAACAAGGAAAAGGTACCCAATGTGAGTTGGGTCCATAGGGGTTAGTTGAAATCCTTTTTCTCTTAGGCACCTAAATGCATTCACCATTAGGCACATAGTATCTCCTAGCATAACACCTAATAGATATATGACCTTTCCACATGCAATAATTGCAAGTAATAGATTTTGATGATATTTCAAAATGAGTCAAATGATGATACTTAGTTTTTGAAAAGCTTCTTTGATATTTCTGTTTTGGTGGTACAAAATTTGTTTTTCCAAAAGATTTTGATCCATGTTTGTAACCCAAATCAGAAGTATCTCCAACATACTTTTGAACACTAAGCATTTGATTCAAACTACATTTTCCTTTATAGGGTCTTTTCAAAAGATCAACCAAGTAATAATTTTTAGAAAGTAAAAGCATGTACTTTTTACCTTGACTCTTTCTGTAATCATCAAATTCTTTATGTATAAGATTGCATTTATTGACATTTGAAATTGATAAAGCACATACACATCCATTAGCATTGTAGCTTGAAATAAGTTTTTCATTAGCTTCTTTCAAATTACAAAGTTCAGATTGCAATTCAGCAATTTTGGTAACATGCCATTTGAGATTACCTTTTAGCCTATTATTGGTTTGTGCAACCTTTGAGCCTCTTCATGCATTTCATGGAAAGCATCAACAATATTATCATATTCAGAATTTACCTCAGATTCAACACTTGAGAAATCTTCATCATCACTTAAAGTGGATGTGAAGCAAACATTTGCTTCTTCATTCTCACTTGATGATTTGGAGGTTGTTAAATCATTGTCTTCCCATGCTATATATGCCTTCTTTGACTTCCCTTCTTTCTTTGTTTTCCTCTCACCTTGTTGCTTCTTCAAAAAGATTGGACTTTCAAATTTAATGTGTCCAGGCTTTCCACATTCAAAGAAAGTGAAGTTGGTAGAGGTGTTGTTGTTGTTGATGTTGTCATTTTTCTTGTTGAACTTAGTGAACTTTCTGTACTTGTTTCTTCTCATGAATTTGCTAAACTTTTTGACAATAAGATTCATGTTGTCATCTTCATCTTCTTCCCTTGAGTCTTCTTCCTTTTCCACTTTAGAGGATGCAGCTTTCAAGGCTATACTTTTATGTTTCTTATCTGCATCTTCTGCATTGGTTAGTTGTGACATTTCAAGTTCATACTTAAGAAGCTTACCAAAAAGTGCATCCATGGTCATTTTGGACAAATATTTGTATTCCTTGATTGCTGTAACTTTTGGTTACCATGGTCTTGTGAGACACTTTAGTATTTTGATTTTTAAATCTTCAGCATCAAAAGTCTTTCCAAAACCAAGAAGATGGTTGACAATGTGAGTGAACCTTGTCTTCAGCTGAGATATGTTTTCAGTATTGCTCATCTTGAACATTTCATATTCATGAATCAAGGCATGTTTCCTTGATCTCCTCACTCATTTGTTCCTTCATGAGTTACCTCCAACATTTCCCACATTTCTTTTGTGCTTCTGCATCTCATAGTTCTAAAGAATTCATTAGAAGAAAGAGCAGATGTAAACATGTTTTTAGCTTTAAAATCATATTGCACAACTCTTTTTTCAGCATCTGTCATTTCATCCCATTCTTTGGGAATCAAATTATTATCAACAGTTCTCATTGGAACCAAAGGACCTTTTTCAATAGCATTCCATGCACCGGGATCATTGGATTGAATGAAAATTTGCATACGATTTTTCCAAAAACTAAAATGCTCACTCAAACATTGGTGGACGATTGAGAGAAGCTCCCTCTCTAAAAGTTATTTGAGTAGCATTCATTTTCTTTGAAAAGAAAGTGATCTTGAATAACTTTCAAGAACCAGCTCTTGATACCAATTGAAAACACAATGAACACACTACAAATAAACCAAGAGGGGGGGGTGAATTGGTTTAAAAGAGATATTTAAATTTCTTTTAAAACAAATTGTGGAATTTGAAATCTGGATCGTATCACTTAAACACCTTTTGAAAAACCAGACTTTTTCTTTCAATCAAGATCAACCTTGATATGCATGTAATGATAGAAATATTTTCTTTGCTATTAATATTTTGATTACCCAAATACAAGCAATGAAAGATACACAGAATTAGAATAAAAGACTCAGCAATTTATACTGGTTCACCTCACTAACATGGAGGCTACATCTAGTGTCTTCCAACCAACACTAGGTTAGAGTTTTCACTATATCAAAATATCCTTTACAAGAAATTTACAAGTGATTATCTTTATCAACCCTAGATAAAGAATCTGAATTCTAAAACACTATTAGAAAACAAATCACAAAGATCCTGAGAACCTTACTCAAATCTTCAACCCTAGAGAACCCTACTCTAGAAAGCTTGACAGAATCAATTTGATATATCATAACAAAATTTTAATACTCAGAAAATTCTAAAGAAAGATTCAAGAGACACAACCTATGATCCTTCAATGTATGAATGAATGAATGAATTTACCAATCAATCAGGTTGTATGAAATTCAAAGCTCAGAATCAAACTCTTGAAAAACCTTCTTTTCTTTAACACATCTTTTCAAAAACTCAGAAATCTTGATCTCACAATATGTGTTTCTCACTCAGTAAAACTCATTATCTTGTACACTTAGAAAGCTTAGTATATTTTGGGTAAGTCACATATATTCTCAGAATAATTCGTTCAATGTATATTTATAGAGAGCAGACCCATAAAGCTTTATATAAAACTGATTTAACTAAAAGTAATCGATTATTTTACCATATGTAATCGATTAAAATACTAGATAATCGATTAATATGTTCTTGAGCTTTCTGGAAAACTTTTCATGAACAAGATAATCGATTAATACGCAATGTAATAGATTAAAGCAGTCTTCATGTATGTGAAATAAGTTGTGATAATTGATTACATAAGACTGGTAATCGATTAAACCAGTGAAGCTCAAAATATGAAATATGCCTATGTAATTGATTACTGATTGTGGTAATTGATTAAACCAGTAATGCATCAAGACTAGAGAACTAAGATATTCGATTACATAACATGGTAATCGATTAAAGCAGTGATGCATGATTTTCATATTGCACTATGTAATTGATTACAAGAAGCCTGTAATTGATTAATATGTTCTTCATGGGTTTTATAGATTTAGAACAAAGACTTTAATTGATTAAAACCCTGTGTAATCGATTGAACAGTAAGTTTTCATTTTTCAAAAACTTAACCATGAGAACTTGGATTCTTTAAAATATCATGTGAACTGATTTAGTACTTTAATCAAAAACATGTATGCAATGCAAGGATCACAAGGCAATGCACTTGAACCACTTAGACAAATTACAAATTCCTTCAAATTGATTAGGCATGTAAAAAGCTAAAACATCAAGCCATTACTTCATCCTTACTTTAATCTTCTTGTAGGTCCCCCTAAATCCAACAGAAACTTTGAATTTTTCATCATTTCCAAAAGCCCTATGATTATGAGAAAAGATATACTGAGATGCATACCTCTTGTTCCAAATTCAAGAAACACATGCATCATTGATGAAATTGTTTTGCACAAGATTTGAATACAGTTTTCTTGGAGAGCTGATTTGAAGATTGCTTTCTTTCAACATGAATTCAGTTTGGTAAATTCATTCATATTCATTTTGTGGATCATAAGGTTGTATCTCTCTTCTAAACTCTTGTAAGTTCCTATCTCAAAGAGGTTCTTTAAATCTTTTCTAGAGTAAGGTTCTCTAGAGGGAAAGAATCGAGAAGGGTTCTCTATGTCTTGATCATTAGAAGTCTGAAGGGTGTTTAGATTTTAGTTCTTTATCTAGGATTGATAAAGGGTAATCATTTGTAAGTTTGTAAAGAACAAATTTTGTGATATTGGAAATCTAGCCAAGGTTTGGTTAGAAGAAACTGGATGTAGCTTCTCTTTCTGAGGAGTGAACCATTATAGATTTGGTGTTTTCTTATTCTCATCTTGTTGTCTTTAATTGCTAATCTTTCCAAGATCAATGAATAGTTTTTCTGCTATTGCTTAAAGTTAAGGGTGAGTCTTGATTGATTGAAAGTTTTAGTTTTAAAAAGGGTGTAATTGTGATATGATCTTTAATCCGCTGCTAGTTTCAAAGAAATTTTTAAAGTCCTTGTTTTAACCAATTCACACCCCCTCGTGGTTAATTATGTGTGTTGATATTGTTTTCAATTGGTATCCAGAGCATATTCTTGAGTGTTATTCAAGATCACTACTTTTTTAAAAAAGAACATGAATACCACGCAAATTGCCTTCAAGGAGGGTGCCTCCCTTAATTGTCCTCTAATGTTTGAAGGAGATCATTTCAGTTTTTGGAAAAATAGAATGCAGATTTTCATTCAATCAAATGACCCCGGTGCTTGGAGTGTAATAGAAAAAGGTCCTTTGATTCCTACAAAAATTGTTGATAATGAAAGGATTCCCAAGGAGTGGGATGAGATGACAGATGCAGTAAAAAGAATTGTTCAGTACAATTTTAAAGCTAAGAACATGATTACTTCTGCACTTTCTTCTGACGAATTTTTTCGAACTGTTAGGTATAAAAGCGCAAAGGAGATGTGGGAGATGTTGGAAGTCACTCATGAAGGGACAGATGAAGTAAGAAGATCAAGGAAGCATACCTTGATTCATGAGTATGAAATGTTCAAGATGAACACCACAAAAAACATATCTCAGCTCCTAACAAGATTCACTCACATTGTATATCATCTTTTTGGTCTTGGGAAGATATTTGATGCTGAAGTGTTGAACATCAAAATCTTGAAGTGTCTAACAAGACCTTGGCAACCAAAGGTGACAACAATCAAGGAATCGAAAGATCTTTCCAAGATGTCCATGGTTGCACTATTTGGTAAGCTTCTTGAGTATGAATTAGAAATGTCTCAACTAACACATGCAGAAGATGCAGACAAGAAACCAAAAAGTATAGCCTTGAAAGCTACATGCTTTAATGTGGTAAAAGAAGAAAACTCAAGTGAAGATAAAGGTGATGAACACTTGAACCTAATAGTCAAAAGATTCCGCAAGTTCATGAAGAACAAAAAGAACAAGAAGTTCTCTAAGTTCAACAAAAGAAATGACAACAACAACAACACCAACTTCACCTGCTTCGAATGTGGTAAGCAAGGCCACATTAAATCTGAATGTACTATATTCTTGAAGAAGCAATTAGGTGAAAAGAAGGGAAAAAAGGAAGGAAAGCCAAAGAAAGCCTACATAGCATGGGAAGACCATGACTCAACAACTTCTGGATCAACGAGTGAGAATGTAGAAGCAAATGTATGTTTCACTTCCACAATTAGTAAAGATGAAGATTTCTCAAGTGCTAAATCAAACGTAAATTCTGAATTTAATGAAGTTGTTGATGCTTTCCATGAAATGCATGAAGAGGCTCAAAAACTTGCAAAATCCAACAATAGGCTGAAAGGTAATCTTAAATGCTATGTTACCAAAATTTCTGCAATGCAATCTGAAATTTGTAACTTGAAAGAAGAAAATGAAAAACTTGTTTCAAGCTACAAAATGAATGGATGTGTGTGTGTCTCCTCTTCATCAAATGTAGATAAATGCAATGCTTTACAAAAGGAATTTGATGATTACAAAAAGAGCCAAGGTGAAAAATACATGTTATTGTTTTTAGAAAATTCTTACTTAGTTGATCTTTTGAAAAGACTCTATAAAGGGAAATGTAGCTTAAATTAAATGTTAAGTGTACAAAAGTATGTTGGAGATACTTTTGGTTTGGGTTACAAACATGGAGCAAAATATTTTGGAAAAACAAATTTTGTACCACCAAAATAGAAGAATCAAAGAAGCTTTTCAAAAACTAAGTATCATCAATTGACTCATTTTGAAAGAGCATCAAAATCTGTAACTTGCAATTATTGCATGAAGAAAGGTCATACATCTCATAGGTGCTATGTTAGAAGATTCTATGTGCCTAATGGAGAATACATTTGGCTCCCTAAGAAAAAGAGAAAAACAACTAACCCTTATGGACCCAACCTAAATTGGGTACCTTTCTTTGTCACGGAATTTGATTGTTGTAGGTGTGTCTTAGAGCAAAATCATCATTATGGTATCTTGACAGCAGATGCTCTAGACACACGGCATGTCACGTATCCATGCTTACAAATGTTACTCTAAAAGATGGAGGATTTGTCACTTATGGCGACAACAACAAAGGGAAGATAGTTGGAGAAGGAAACATATGAGGAAGCTTTAAAACCATGATAAAAAATGTTCTCTATGTAGAAGGTTTTAAGCACAATCTCCTAAGCATAAGCCAACTATGTGATAAAGGATTCAAAGTTTCCTTCAATGAAAATTGTTGTTTAAGATGTGATGGTCAATCCGGTGAGGTTATACATGTAGGTAAAAGAAAAGGTAATATCTACTTACTCTCTATAGAACATGTATTAATTCACAATAATTGCCTAGCAAGTAAAGTTGTTGAATCTTGGCTATGGCATAGAAGGGCAAGTCACATTAACATGCATCATATGAACAAGCTTATAAGAAAAGACTTAGTCATTGGCTTACCTAAACTAAAGTTTGAAAAGGAAAAACTATGTGATGCTTGTCAAAAGGGGAAACAAACCAAGATTTCTTTTCAAAATAAAAATGTTGTTTCCACCTCAAGACCCCTTGAAATGCTTCATATGGATTTATTTGGTCCTGCTAGAACTATGAGCTTAGGAGGTAATTTCTATGGGCTTGTTATTTTTTATGACTATTCAAGATTCACATGGACTTTGTTCATAAGATCCAAGAGTGATGCTTTCATGGTATTTAGAAAATTAGCCAAGTTCATTCAAAATGAAAAATGATGCAAAATTATCTCAATAAGAAGTAATCATGGTGGTGAATTCCAAAATGAGTATTTTGAAAAGTTTTGTGAAGAAAATGGAATCAAACACAAATTTTCATCTCCAAGAACACCTCAGCAAAATGGTGTTGTGGAGAGGAAAAATAGATCTCTTGAAGAAGGAGCAAGAACTCTTCTTAATGAGACAAATTCGCCTAAACATTCTTGGGCTGATGTTTTGGGTACAGTTTGCTATACTTTGAATAGATTACTCATAAGGCCTATTTTAAAGAAAACTCTTTATGAGCTATACAAAGGTAGAAAACCAAACATCTCTCACCTAAGAGCATTTGGATGCAAGTGTTTTGTATGAAACAATGGTAAAGAATCTCTTGGCAAATTTGATGCTAAAGCTAATGAAGCCATCTTCCTTGGATATTCATTACAAAGTAAAGCATATAGAGTCTTTAACAAGAGAACTTTATGCATGGAAGAATCAGTCATGTTATTTGTGATGAGTCTAATTCCTCTCAAGAGGAAAAGAAGAGTGATGTTGATGCACGTCCAATAGAAGAGTATATACAACTTCATGGATCAAAGGAAAAAGAAAAGGAAGAACCAATGGTAGAAATGGAACAATCAACACCTATCGAAAAACCTAAAGATTGGAGAACTACAAGAGATCTCTCCCTTGACAACATAATTGGTGAAGTCGGTAAGGGAGTATCTACTAGATCTTCACTAAGAAATCTCTGCTATGATATGACTTTTGTTTCACAAATTGAACCTAAGAGCATTGACCAAACTTTACTTGATGAATATTGGATGATTGTCATGTATGATGAACTGAATCAGTTCAAGAGAAATGAAATTTGGGAATTTGTTCCTAGACCTTCTTCTCAGAAACCTATTGGCACCAAGTGGATTTTCAGAAACAAACTTGATGAGAGTGGTATCACTGTAATGACCCGCCTCGTCGCTACGACATCACTAACTCTAATCGTGTGAATTTCAAATTTTAATGAAAACTTCATGAATTTGATTATGAAAATGGTAGTAAGTTTTTTCGCAATAATACAATCATCGTACACATGATACAATTACAATATTTGAATACATATGTATACATATACTAAATCATTCACACATTTAGAACTTAATTTAGTTTTACATGTATTTGCAACTCAAAATATACATGTCCACAAAAAGAATTAAAGGACTAACTATAAAAGAGTTTATTAACAAAACACAACTCTTTCCAAAAATAATTCCAATGTCATCACGTTAGTTTGGTGGCTCCATCAAAAGAAGATCCCTCCCCAGGGTCACTTACTGCTGCTCATCTATGTTGCGAAATCGGCAAGTATACCGTTCGTTTTAAGTAATAAAGTGAGTAAGTAAAGTATCGTCTCCACAGGGATTGAACGCAAATCTTATCGCAGCTTATTGTCTTAGAAATTGGAAGACTATTAATAAGTTTGAAGAGAATATGGTTGTATTTTAAAAATTACGCAAATTAAATAAATAACCGAAAATTAGCGAGAATTCAAAACAAGTTTAATTAATTATTGCGCAATGATGAGAAATAATTGTGGTCAGAGCACATTCCACTTTGTTCCCTACCTTCTTTACTTGAATTGGTTATTAATTTCAATTCCTTCTAATTGTTCAAAGGATGTATTTTTGCATAATTAGTTAAATCCTAATCCCTTAGTAATTTAACCCTTTAACCCCGTTAGAAATCCTAATTCCTTAGTAATTCCCTATTAAGCTAAGCATTAAGAGAATACATCATATAATTCTGCAATCATACATCCCTATCCCTAGGTAATGTAAAAACTGTTATTTTACTGCTTTCAGAAATTAGAGTTCCAACATCCCTATTGTAAACACTAACCCTTAGAACTTTACTAGAATGGCCAAGTCTAATAAAGAATAATTCAATGAAGAACAAAGTAAAATAAAACAATTATCATAATTTCATATTAATACCAATCAAGTTGCAGAGGAGTTCACATTGGTTCTGGCTCTAACCACAATAATAAAAGTTAGCCAGACATGCTCATAACTAACCTTAAGTGCAAAACTAGCATGTATCTAAGAGAGAATTACAAAGAAAGTAGAAGAAGTATAAGCTGCTCCGTCTTCCTTTGATTTTCTCGTCCTGACTCTAATCTTCTCTCTGTGTTTCTCTCTGTTTTTTGTGCCAAAAGTGCCTCCTTATTCTCTCCTACACGTCCATATGTTAATTAGAGTAACAAGAACCTTTTTCCCCAGCTATTTTCATGCCAAATCATTTAAAACAGGAAACTGCGTAACTGTGGCGCTACCAGCGCGGTGTCTCATGTTAATCGGGTGAGATAGCCGTGATGAGGGGATCTTCAAACATTCTGGTGCGGATAGCGTGGAGGTTGGCGTGGATCGCGTGGCGTGTTCGAAAGCACAGGTTGCTTCTTTTTGCTTCTTTTCCTCTCTTGTTGGTTCCTAAATAACAAAAATAATAATAAATGAGATAATAAATAAATAAATAAATAAACTTAACTAAGTCTAGCCTATATTACTAATTATTGAATGAATCATTAATCAATTAACCCTAAAAACTAATATATGCTAGCAGCATATCAATCTACTCCCACGAATGAAAGTTCGCGATCATCACAGGTACCAACCACACGGTACAAAACAAATGCAAGGGTGAGTTTATTATATAAAACCAACAAGTATCAGATAACAACAATTGGAAAGGAAACAACATTAACAACCACACGCATTACCAAAAGTCCATCAGTCCAATACACACTCGACAAACCAATTATCCTCATTTCACAACTCAAACAATCATGCTCTGAATGATGCATGAACCTGACTCATTTCTCAGAATGCAATGTGGTACCATCCTCATGGAAATAGCCTCTCTCAGGAAAATGATGTAGTAGCTCGTCGAGGTCACCCTATCGTACACTGATTGCTCCCCCCATGGTGATCAGCCCAGAGTCATAAGGGAGTTCCAAACAGAGTGATTGCCCTCTAGTACCCCCGGTACTTATTGTCCATCATTCTATTTTCATCCATGCAAATATGAAGTATGAAACATGGGCACCATCAATGCACTGACCATGGATAGATAGGGATCAAAAATTTAAAACAATCCATTTCTCTCCTGGAATGCTTACAATTCATAAACCCTTCCTCGCAAGGATATTCAACCGGTCACTGCACCCCACGTGGAGATATACCTTATACAACCATGGGAACCATCAATGCATAACCTGGCTAGGAACAAATCCTTCCTCGCAACTAATATTCGTCTTAAATCTGAGTTTGATGAAATAAGACTCATTTCAAATAGTTTGATAAGGACACACAAACAAAAATACAACTTTTTACACAAAGGATGTGTACAAGTTTCTACTAAACCTTTAGGTATGAAGGGATTGAATACCTCAATTCTCTTATGCCTAAGAAACTCCCATCACAATCAATTTATAGACTCCATTCTAGGCACTGTAGAAACTAGCCTTAGTAATGGACCAATCTACTTCAACTGTTATTGAGATAGGACTGTCAGCCTTGAGGATGCAAATATTTTGGATGTCCTAACCTTAGATGTCCAACTTTATGGTTTAGATATGAAAGTTGGACCTATCCCAGTTAATATCATATATCGAGTTTAGTACAAAGTAATGAACTCATGCATGTCTAGGGTTCTTAAACCAAGAAAAACTAGGAAAACAACTCTGTTTCTCACAGATACTTCCAAAGCCAAGGTAGTGATACCCAAAACTATCAAATGGGAAGATTTTAATTTCCCTCAAACTTGGGCCATGGACAAAGTTGCTCCGACTAAACCCCATAGCACACCTAGCTTTGTCTGTCAAACAATATGATTCTGGTAGGGTTGAAATTACCTTTAATAGATCCAACTCCTTCAACACCGCTAGATCATCCTTCACCAAAGACTCTAGATATGAATTATTTGGGTCTATTGTCTCTAGAAATTACTTCTCTACTATTCCAAGTGGAAATATTAGGATCAAACTTCAAGGGGTATAAACCTCTTCTTCAATTCGTCAGCCAGTTTATTAGTAGGAAAATAATGAAGAAGAATCTAGATCTATTCCTTCTCCAACCTTTTCATCTATGCAAGATTATGAAGTTATCCATGATTAGTAAAACCTGCATAGATTATGATGAAAAGACCATTGGATAATTGTAAAGAGAGTGGTTTCTTAACAATTATAGGGATAATTGTAAAGACCAAATTAGGGAAGAATTTTATTATTTTCTTAATCGTGTTTAAACTCAAATCTTTATCTTTGATTGGTTTAAATCTTATGCAACTTACCATAAGATATATTATCCTTTCATAGAACCAAACACCATTAGTGTTATCACTAAGTATGATCTTAAAGATGGTCAGATAATCAAATTTTTGTTTCCTTCATCAACTAAGTTTATTCTTCCTAATGTTAGGGATGAAAAACATAATCCAATCTTTGCCTCACCTTTTAAGTCTAAGGATGAGTCTGAATCCATTTCTCTGAAAGATATTAGGAATCTCATGGAACAATCCAACTATACCAACAAATATCTACAGACCATTGGAGAAAAATTAGGAGAAAAACCTATCTTTAGTTTAGAAGGTGGTGCATTTTCTTCTAAGACAATCCATACTCCAATCTTTAAACCGTTTAGGATGACTAATAAGATTAGAAAAGAGTTTGCTAAACTTAAAGCTTTCAACCAACCTAATCAACCTTCTGATGAGTTTAAATAGAGACTAGAAGGATTAACTTCCTTAGTCATCCAAGAAACTCCTCAAACTTCTACTTCTCAAGAGGCTCATTCCAAACCAACCCTTACCTGGGCAAGGTCTAGACATGAAACCCAAAAGGACAAAGATAAAGAAAACAATGTCCTTAACCAAATTGGGTCAAAAATTGGGAACTGTGTATCTAATAGATCTGTTCAAGTTTATAACAACTCGTCTCATCGCTACGATATCACTAACTCTAATCGCGTAATTTCAAATTTTAATGAAGACTCTATTAATTTGATTATGAAAATGAGAGTAACTTTTTCGCGGTAATACCCTTATCAAACAACACACAAATACATAAATGAATACATATGTATGTATATTTTAAACTATTATATATCATTCACATGTTAGAACATAATTTAGTTTTTAATAAATATATAAGCTTGGGGTTTACATGCCTAATTAAAGAGAATCAAGGAATCAACTAAGAAAAAGTTAATAACAAAAGACAACTCTCTCCCAAAATGAATTCCAACGTTATCACGTCGGCATGGCGGCTCCAACAACAAGGATGGTAAACCAGTCCTAGATTCAGTCAATCAATTAATTTTTACTATTGTTCCACATTTCAGACGATATTCAAGCCTATGAAAGGATAGATCTGCTGAACTTCTTTCTAATCTTGGGTGTAAAAATTTAGCTAACTTTAGGTGGTATAAGGATACCTTCCTCGCTAGAGTTTTTATCCAACAACCTAGAACCTTTCTAAAAAGAAAAATTTCTAGCTAGTCTTCCTAAATCACTTGGGAATAAGGTTAGGGATAAAATCCGAAGCCAACACCCCAATAATGAAATCCTTTATAGGCAGTTAAGTTATGGACAACTTATTGCTTTTATCCAGAAAGTAGCCTTGAAAATATATCAAGATGATAAGATCCAATATCAACTTGCTAAAGAAAAAGCTCAAAATTGCAGTGATTTGGGTAATTTTTGTGAACAATTTGGTCTTCCTTGTTCTAAACCTAGGAAACCCAGAAAACATGTTCACAATCCTAAAAGAAAAAAACCCAAAAAATACGTTTATCATCTTCATAAATCTAGAACTCCACCAGGGAAGCTTTGGAGAGAATTTCAAACCAAACCTCCTTTTGATAAGGTAAACATTCCTGAAAAACCTATAGTCTATTGGACTTACAGCAAACCTGGCCACAAGATTCAGTATTGCAAGCTTAAGAAAAATCTTAGGAATCTTAATCTTGAACCTTTTGTAGAGAACAGATTAACCAACTCTTAGTTGAGTCTTCAGGGGGCATTCTTCTAATAACCTGGACCAAATTCAGGAAGATGACTTATCTTCGACTGATGAAGATATTCAATCTTTCTCCCAAATTTCTCACCAGAGAACAAGATCTTTTGTTTGAGGTCATTAATTCTATTATTGATCCTCAAGAGAAGAAAAATCATTTGATAAAACTCAAATAGTCTTTTGATGAACCATCTTCTTCTTCTTCCAGAACAAACAATTTCTTAATTAATAACAAATATAATCTTAAAGATATTCTTATGAAATTTGAAAAGAGTGTTGTCAAACCCATATCCATTTAGGATCTTTAGCATAAAGTTAACCAACTGAAAGCTAAAATCCGCCTTATCAAAGAGCAACAAAATGTCCATCCAAATATTTTGTCTATTTTGCAATCAGGTGATCAAACTGCTGAGGAAAAACTTGTACAAAAACTTCAAACTTCTGATAATGATTCTTCAAATAATTCGGTTATTCCTCCAAAGATTTTTGAATTAATTAATCAATTAACAATTCAAAAGTTTTATATCAAGATCAAAATTATTGGTGGAACCTTTATCCTTGAAACTGAAGCTCTATTTTATATAGGGACAGATTCAAACTGCATTTAGGAAGGACTAATTCCAACTAAATATTTTGAAAATACTTTTGAACGACTTAGTACCGCTAGTGGTTCTAAGCTGTGTTAATTGTAAACTTTCAAATGCTGTCATCGAAAAGGAAGATTTGAAAATTAAAACTTCTCTTCTTCTGGTCAAAAATCTTAAAAATATGGTTATACTTGGAACACCATTTATCAAATCTATCTTTCCTATCACAATTTTAGATAAAGTTATTTCTACCACTTCTCTGAATAAATCTATCACATTCAAATTTCTTAATACTCCTATTGTAAGAGATTTGAATCCAATCTTCTATAAACAAAATCAAATCAATTTTCTTAAGGAAGAAATATCTTATAAGAAAATTAATGATTTACTCAAACAACTGATAATCCAAAACAAAATCAAATCTTTGTCTAATCAAATCCAAAACTTCATTTGCACTGATCTCCTAAACACTTTTTGGCAGTGAAAGCAGCATATAGTTGATATTCCTTATGAAAGGGACTTCAACGATTGTCAAATCCCTACTAAGGTTTGTCCTATTCAGATGAGCCAAGAACTTCTTGTTCACTATCAAAAGGAGATTCATGATCTCCTGCAAAAGGGATTAATTAGAAATAGCAAGAGTCCTTGATCTTGTTCTACTTTTTATGTCAACAAACAAGCTTAAATTGAGCCTAATACTCCTCATTAGTTATCAACTATAAACCTCTTAATCAAGCCCTTCAATGTATTTATTATCCGATTCCCAATAAGAAGGACCTTCTTAATCAACTCTTTTCTTATAAAATCTTCTCTAAATTTGACATGAAATATGAATTTTAGAAAATTCAAATCAAAGATATTGATTGCTACAAGATAGCCTTCACTGTCCCTTTTGGGTAATATGAATGGAGAGTTATGCCATTCGGATTAAAAAATGCTCCTTAAGAATTCTAAAAAATCATGAATGACATTTGTAATCCTTATTCATCTTTTATCATTGTCTATATTGATGATGTTCTTGTGTTTTCCCTATCCATTGTTCAACACTTTAAGCATATTAACATCATCCAGATTATCAGAAAAATGGTCTTGCTTTGTCTAAAACCAAAATCAATCTTTTCCAAACTAAAATCTGATTCCATGGTCATAATATCTATCTGGTAACTATTACTCCTATAAATCGAGCAATTGAATTTGCCAATAAGTTTCTTGATCAAATAATCGAGAAAACTCAACTCCAACATTTTCTTGGTTGCTCAAACTATTGTGCTGATTTATTTTCGTAGCTTAGCAATCTCACTAAACCTCTTTATGATCGTCTCAAGATGACACCTCCTCCGTGGACTAATGTTTACACTATCTTGTCAAACAAATCAAATCCAAGGTTAAAGATCTTCCCTATCTTTACCTTCCCAATCCTTTAGCCAAAAAGATTGTAGCAATTGATGCCTCTGACATTGGCTATGATGGCATTCTTAAACAATCTGTCAATGGCAAAGACAAAATAATTGCATTTACTTTAAAGCACTAGAATCCTGCATAGCAAAATTATTCTACTGTTAAAAAATAAGTTTTAGCAATTGTTTTATGCATATCAAAATTTCAATGTGATTTACTCAATTATAGGTTTTTGATTTGTGTTGATTATTAATCTGCTAAAGAGATTTTACAAAAAATATGTAAAAACCTTGCATCTAAACAATTTTTTTCCCGATGGAAAGCAATATTAAGTATCTTTGATTTTGAAATTGAATTTCTCAAAGGTACCTTAAACTCTCTTCCTGGCTACCTTACACATTAATATTTACAAGGTAGAAACCAGTGAGTCTGCAATGCCAAAATCAGCAAAATCTTCTTCCTCCTCCCGAGGAAGAGGAAGAGGCAGAGGTCGACAAGCAATAACTAGTTTAAACACTCAATTAGGTTCTGGATCACCCCCTAAGCAAGAAGATGATCTCAAAAATCAATCAGGGTCATCCACCCAATCAGGGTCATTCACCCATATGCTGCAAACACAATCAAGGCCATCAACCCAAAATCCTTAATCACAATTAGGATCATTTACTCAGAAGGGTAAACCTCAATCACAAACAAAGGTTAATTATGCCATGCCTATCCAAACACTTTTAACCCTTAAAGAAATAGGTCTTTCCCATCATCCCAAAGGCCTTCCATCTAAATCAGGAGCTGACACAGCTTCAGAGGAAGAAGACAATGAAAGTCTCTCAACCATAATTCAAAATTTAAAAAATAATCAATTAATCCTTCACCCACCCAAGGAAAAGCCCTTGTTCATCATCCTGAACCAGTTGAAATTCATAATCCTAAACCACAAACCCAATACATCCCAAAAACAAGTATTAGGACGTCATTCAAATAGAACCCGAATTTTGGGATCCTAAACCAAATAAAATGCCCCAAAAGACTTTCCGAGGTACCAATTTCATTAGAAACCAATTTCAAACAATAAAACAAGACATTTTTATGAATTTGTTCTGGTTGATACTAATTCGGTCCAGATTAAACATCATAAAAATAATAATTCTGATCAGATAGTTTATTCAACGCTTCAAATCCTTAAGATTCTAACACTAAGAGAATTTGGAGATTTGAATAAATTCAAAGATTTTCTCAAAATTATGATCCCATTGGTTTTTATTACTAGGATTATCAAACTGTCTAGCATAACGTCTTCTATTTTCAAAACAAAGACTTTATGCATTCATGGCTGATTTATTTAAAACAAAATGTTCAATATAAATTTCCTCAATGGTTCATCCATTGGTGGAATTATTTTGGACCAGTCCTTGACATTCTTCCTTCAAAGGTTGTGTCTGGATTGACAAATTTTACTAAGAAATATGGGATTGGAGATATTCCATTCCCTGCAAACTTACATTTCTTTGGTAAAATGTCTCTCACCTAGATCTTCCAATGGCGATATGTTTATGGAAGTGTCACAACCAAAGGACAAGTTCCTATGTTGAGAAGACAAGCCCTAGTCAAATGATGGTCTCAATTTTATTGTTCTTGAGCTCATCCAGATCAGGTTAAACTCTGGTTTAACAGTCATCCAAAGCTAATCATTGTTAGTTTCTTAATCAAAGGTCGGTAGCTCTATCAGCATTAACGACATCTTCAACAAACGAAAAATTTGCTGAAAATATGTAGATGATCTTTAATCTTATGAAGAAAGAAGGAGAAGCTTCTTCATCCTCAAAGAAGCTTGATGGATCCTCTTCTTCATCCTCATATGAATTTAATCATAATGAAGATGGTTGTTTTGGAATAAACCTTGTCGAAGACTAACATCATCACTCCATCATCTTTTCCTGCGGTTGATCACTGTTCACTATAGTGGTAGGTCGTCCGATTTTTGTTACCAGAACTGTAGCATCAGGAAAATTTTATGTCTTTAAAAAGGTTGTGTCCCTCATTCTATATTCAAGTTTTTGGATTCAGAGAGTGGTTCCCATAGGTATACCTCTGAGTTGTAATATTGTAATTTTTCTTTTGAGAAATAAAATATTATTTTCTCATTTTTGCATATTTTTATTTTACAATTGAATTATGCTCTTCTCACCTAGTCCTTCTCATCTTGACGGCTTCCTGCGCTTGAGAGTTTAATTTTATATGTTTTAAATTTATAATTTCTGCATAAATTTTTGGTTCTCAACCATGTAGAGTCTGTCTCTTATCCTACTTTCTATTTATGTTTTGTCTATTTTAATTCCCCTTTCATAATCTTCACTTCGACCTTGTGTATATATATATATATATATATATATATATATAGAGAGAGAGAGAGAGAGAGAGAGAGAGAGAGAGAGAAAGAGAGAGAGAAAGAGAGAAAGAGTTATGCATGACAATAAATAACGAGTGTGAAACTCAAGATACATCAAAGGTTGGATATGCCCCAGATTACATATAATGAAAAGATGATAACTGTAAGTACCAAAAAAAAAAAAACTAGAATCTAGGTTTGCCCATACATATGCAAAAGAAAGGGGAACACCCAATCCCAAAGCAGTCACCACTAACCAAAACCTAGGGAATAAATTATATGTAAGAAAGGTGAAACAAAAGGTCGTTAGTTTAAAAGGTCCCTAATAGCAAGACTCCCGTGAGGAAACATCCCACATATCCTCATTGGGATCATTCTCATAATCCTCCTTACTACTTTCCTCAATGAGCCACCCGGCTCCTCCATGGGGAAGCTCTTTACCAATTGTTGCTGTAACGCCCTAAAATTTTGATAACTAAAAATAGATGTTTGATGTATTACTTGTATTATTTAATTACTTGATTAATTTAGATTAGTTGAATTGTTTTGTGGTTATCCTTGTTCAACTATTTGGTATGGATGTTAGGTTTTGTGGAGTTTGTTTGATTTACTTTGGAACAGCTCGCTTAGCGACACTAGCACATTAAGCGCAATTCCATCCAGAGGAAATAATTGACTTAGCGACACCATCTCTCTAAACAAAATTCTTTCCAAAGGAAGTAATTTGCTTAGTGACAATGGTTCGCTAAGCGCAATTCCAGACAGAAGAGAAATTCTGCTTAGTACAAAATGTCTCGCTTAGCTCCAAAAGTTAAATTTTGCTCAGCGAGACGAGCTCGCTAAACAATTCTTGGAGCTTATAAATACGTCTATCAGCATAGGAAAATGAAACTTTTCCATCTTCTTCTCCCCCAAACCCTTACCAAAAACCCTAAACTTCTTCTTTCTCCAACCACGACCACTAGTGACCACCACGAGCAACCACCGTTTATCGTTGGATCACCTCACGGAGTGGAAGCCTTTAATAAGAGCGGAATCTTAAAAACCCAATTTATGGGTTGGGTAATGAACGGAGCCCTCAACCCTCCCTTTGTGGTTTCTTTGAGAGCTCTGTCTTTGGACCAATAGACGTGAACTTAAGAGATCTCTAAACAACGCTGTGAGGAGTTATCAGGGAGATATAGATAGGTAAGGCGAGTTTATGGCTTGTTTATAGTTTTTGACACCATAGTTGGTGTTGGGGAACCCAATAATGGGGTAGTATGTTTGGCTTTGTTGCATGTTGGTTTTCAAGAAAAGTTGTGTTCTAAACTAATGGGATGCAATATATTTGTTATTGAATGATGTTGTTATTGTATTGATTGATATTTTGGGAAAAAGTCTTAATTACGGAGGACATTCTACCAAAAATTTAATATTTTTTCTCATGTTACTTCTTTTATAAAAATTTTAAAAGGGTGTTAAGAGTTTGTTTTGTATACTATAATTGTTCTCTTTAATTTAGAATTTCCCTTAAAATATCAGCCTCGTTATATTATGAATGGCTATTATATGTAATTTATGTTGTCGTGCGATCTGAGTAATGTGAATCCCAGACATGAGTTTATATTTATGTATGTGGAATGTGATTGCTTGTGTTGATGATGACATTGAGATGAATGATGTTGATGTTGCTGATGTCATTGAGATGACTACATGTTGTATATGTACATGGGGGTGCAGTGATCGTTTGAATATCCTTGGAGAGGGAAGGAGATTAGGTTTAAATATTATAAGCGTCCCTGGTGAGGGAAGGAAATTGTTTCAAATTTTAACCATTCAAGGTCCGTGGTGTTGTCTATGATTTCACTGATGCTAATTTATCATGTTGTTGAGAATATTATATTAATGATGAGATAATTTTGTTAATTGATGAATGTCTTGAATTGTTTTAGTTGATTTCTTTATGATGATATGAGATGTGGTTGAGATAATGTTGTTTTATGATTAAGATTGACTTTATATCGAGATCATAAGATTCATATTCATATTAGTTTTAGGTGAGTTATTTGCAAGAGTTCAAGGTGTTGGAATGTCTTGCTATGCTTATTGAACTATAGGTGGATTCATGAGTGTGGTATGAATAGTAGATATATGATATTATAATCTTTTATGGTATTGAGACTGGTGAATGAATTTGTGATAATGTATGATATTGATTTGAAAGATCATAACATACATGCATTGATGAATGGCATTGCATGTGAGTATGTACATAAGTTGAGGGTGTTTAGTGGGTCCTCAACCTAATGTTAAAGGTTGTTAATGGTGGCTAACGGGAATGGACCTATAGATTGGATAGGTGGGCAAATCCTTAGTGTTTCATGTAATGACATCCGGGGTTGTTACAATTTTTACATCGGTTGCAAAATAGTTCATGTAAAATTATTTAATGATATAAAAATGTGTCTTAAAAAAACAAGGTCACCTCTTCCATTAGGTATCTAAACAACTTCAAACTCTCCACTTTTCTCCCTCAAACTCAAACTGTAACACCTCGTAGGCCTCCGGTGCGTTATCATTAATAATATCAGT
>QARZ01020394.1:0-10237 GCA_013407115.1 Glycine latifolia
CCTGATGATCTGGCTATTGCTTGCCTAATCCGAGTCCCACGAGTTGATCACCGTAAACTTCGGCTTGTCTGCAAAAGATGGTATCGTCTTTTGGTTGGTAACTTCTTTTACTCTCTCCGCAAGAGTCTTGGAATTGCAGAAGAGTGGATATATGTCATTAAGAGGGACCGAGACGGGAAAATATCATGGCATGCCTTTGATCCTGTGTACCAACTATGGCAGCCACTGCCACCTGTTCCTAAGGAATATTCGGGTGCTCTTGGTTTTGGCTGTGCTGTTCTCAATGGCTGTCACCTGTACCTGTTTGGAGGGAAGGACCCACTAAAGGGATCCATGAGACGTGTCATATTTTATAGTGCTAGGACGAATAAATGGCACCGTGCCCCAGATATGCTTCGTAGGCGGCACTTCTTTGGCTCCTGTGTCATAAACAATTGTCTGTATGTGGCTGGTGGGGAGAATGAGGGTGTGCACCGGTCCTTGAGATCAGCTGAAGTGTATGATCCCAACAAGAATAGATGGTCATTTATTTCAGATATGAGCACTGCAATGGTGCCTTTCATAGGAGTTGTCTATGATGGGAAGTGGTTCCTGAAGGGACTTGGTTCTCATCGGCAGGTTCTGAGTGAGGTCTACCAGCCAGAGAATGATAGCTGGTACCCTATTTATGATGGAATGGTTTCTGGCTGGAGGAACCCTAGCACTACCCTAAATGGAAAGCTCTATGCCTTAGACTGCAAGGATGGCTGCAAGATTCGGGTTTATGATGAGGTTGCTGATTCATGGAGCAAGCATATTGACAGTAAATTGCATTTGGGGAGCTCACGGGCTTTGGAGGCTGCTTCTCTTCTCCCCCTGAATGGGAAACTATGTATCATCCGTAATAATATGAGCATTTCTCTGGTTGATGTTTCAAAACTTGAAGATTTGAAAGGATCATCTGCTGAACAGTTATGGGAAACTATTGCTGGGAAAGGACAGTTCAAGACCTTGGTCACAAATCTATGGTCTAGCCTTGCTGGGAGAAACCGACTCAAAAGCCACATAGTTCACTGTCAGGTTCTTCAAGCTTAGAGGTTGTATAGTTCTAAAAAATCGACAATCAGCTTGTCACAAGTTACAATATCTCTCATCTTGATGGTGCATGTGTGTGAGAAGCTGGGGCAAATCTTGCCAGAACACCATGATGCAGTCTGTTGTTGCTTTTCATCTCAAACCCTTGGCATCAAGCTCATCCCAAGAGGTGAAACATAGATGAGATGTTTTACTAATCACGTAATCATATAGTGTTACAGATATTGATACATAGTTGTTACATTTGAAAAAATTGAGTAGGCTGCTTACCAGATCACATGGTTTATCATTAGCTTGTCTTTTGTTTTGTTGCAACCGATGTATGACTTGGAGTGTTAGACTGGGGAGAAGAAATGAAGAATAATGCTTAAAAGAGTCGGTTTGGTATTCTTATAAATTGAGGGTGAAAAATTCAAGAATTACTTCTGAATATAATTTTTCATATTAAAACTCATCTATGAATTTTTCACCCTCATTTTCTGTAGCGATACCTAACTGACTATCAACTCTTAATATTATTATATAAAACTCTTTGCATTACATATTTATATATGAGCACAAGTGGAGTCAAGTTTATTGGTGAAACACTACTAGCCTGTTTTGTACTATGATTGGAGTTACAACTTTTGACAGCTTAGATATAGCTTCTGTGTGGTTACAAATTATTTTTATGATATGTCAAAAGTTACAAATGCGTCAAGTAAGCTCTTGTACACCCCTCTCTGCAATTTTTTGAGTAGTGACAGAAATGAGAGCAAGATCATTAGAACTTTGAGGCAAACCTGAACAGTGAAGCGAGTTTTGAGTAGCTCAATAGGGTATGTACATAGGGTAGAGCTATGTAAGAGACAGTGGCCAAAATGCCACACTTTTTAAAAAAAATTTCCAGAATGCCACGCATCCAAAAAAATTTGTCAAAATGCCACGCCACCTATTTCGCTGGCCACATCAGCGAAGTCCACGGGCTGACGTGGCGTCAGATGACATAATTCGCTACACAGTGTAGCTAATTAGGTAAGACACGTGGCAACACGTGGCATGACGTGACAGACATTCAAAATTGCGTATAAACTTCGAACGGTCATAACTTTTGACTGGAACATCCGATTGAGGCGTATAATATATCAAAATGATCGTAATTGAGAGAACTAATTGAAAAAATAAAAAATAAAAAATAATATTAAATTAACTAATTAAATAATTGAAAAAATAGATAAAAATTAATTTTTTGGATAATTGAATCTTAAATCCTAATTTTGAAGCACTTAAAGGCTTTTTTTGGAAATTTTTTTGACCAAATTCCCTATAGGTAGGTATTCTTCTCTCAATTATGATCGTTTTGATATATTATACGCCTCAATCGGACGTTCCAGTCAAAAGTTATGGCTATTCGAAGTTTATACGAAATTTTGAAAGTCTGCCACGTCATGCCACGTGTTGCCATGTGTCGTACGTAATTAGCTACACTGTGTAGCGAATTATGTCATCTGACGCCACGTCAGCCCGTAGACTTCGCTGATGTGGCTAGCGAAATAGGTGGCGTGGCATTTTGACAAATTTTTTTGGATGCGTGGCATTCTGGGAATTTTTTTTAAAAAGTGTGGCATTTTGGCCACTGTCTCGCTATGTAACTACATGTTCCACCAGATGTCATTAACCCATGTAATGAAGTTTTAGGCAACAAAATGAGATGATTAACTCCTAGTTTAGTAAGTGGTATTGATAATTCTTTCTGTCGGTCAGCCATCATTGGAGTATAAAATTGATGAATAATGTGCAAAATATCCACCCATCTGCCAAATATGCCAAATATGTATATTAATAATCAATCAGATATTTTGCCTATACATATTTAGCAGATGGGTGTATATTTTGCACATTATTCATCACTTTAGAGAAAGAAAAGGAAAATTCTGAACCTACACGGTGGCTTCTTTTGTACTGTCGACAAATTTTTTTTATTCATTTATGGAAGAAAATTTTAACTTTAATGAAAAGCTTGTGTTTATATAAAAAAAAATGAATTGGTTGGTCCAATAATTTACAATTATTCAAATTTAAATTTGATTGATAAAATTTCTATATCCAAATTATATAAGTTGAACATTAAAAACACGTGCTCATATGAATTTATAATAAAAAAGAAAAATAATAATTATATTTTATTGTGTCGAAACATTAATTGATATCAAATATTAAATTCTTGTCAAATGAAACTTTTAATATTATGTTACTAAAAATAAATATTTTTTTTATGTAAGAATAAAAGATAAGTATCAGATGTTTAAAATTACTTATGTATTTTATTAAATCAATTGAACTTCATCTTCTTGATTTTAATAGTGGAATAGTTGAAATCAAAATTTGTAGAAAGTAGATGTTAATTTTTAAAAAAATTATTTGATTCTTATTCACTTGATTTTAACAAAATATATTGTTTAAAATATAAGTAGATAGTTATCAATTGATTACTTATTTACAAATGTCTAAATTATACAAAAAAATTACTTAATTATTAAGATGATATGATGTGATTCGATTATTAGATTGAAAATTTTATTTAAAAAATATTAAAAATAGTTTTTCTTCCATTACTAGAAAAAAATGTTAGATGCACAACAAAATTTTATAATAACTTTTACATAAGAAGAGAGATAATATGAGAAGAAAAATAAGGGTTGTGATAAAGAAAAGTATAAAAAAACAAAAAATGTATAAAAGTTGTTGTAAATTTGTTGATGAAATATGAACGTTGTTGAATAAATAAATGTCAATCAAGTGAGCAAATGGAAAAAAGAAAAAAGAAAAAACTTAAAAGCAAACCCTAATGCAAATATTAGAAAAAGAATTATAAGTCCAATATGATGATAAATGTGTTTTAAAAAAAATAAAATAAAAACATTATTAAAAATAATAATTAACATCATTGGAGCCTCTCAACAACATGTACCAACTTTTCAGGAGGCCAGTCACCAACCAACGTAGTTCTAATACTTGATAGAGATGTGAAGATATTACTTGGACCACAATGTTGTTTCCCAGAGAAACTACAAAATGTCGAAGGATAAATGTTATTGTCAGTGAGGTCTAGAGAAGACTTTGGAAGGAAGTTAATAAAATGTTATCATCCATTCTTGATATTTTAAATTGATTAACTGTAATCTACTCAATTTGACCAGGCCCTTGGTATGATGGAAATTCTAGAAATTAATTTTATTCAATATGTTCCATTTCATATGCATATCAGAGCTAAATTAAGAAAAAAAATTGCTTCCCTAACAGCAGCAAGTTACTTTCAAGCAAATTTTTCTGTTGTATTTTTGGTTATAATCATCGAAAAAGAGTAAACTTTTACAAATTACAAATTTTCTTGATGTAGAAATTAAACATACAACAGTACACACCTGAAAATCGAGCTTTCGATATATAAGTTCCTTGTATGTTGCCACAAATCATCGGGAGTATCAAATAGCAATAATGTATTGTCAACATCTAGCTAGCGAGAGAAAAATGCAAAGTAAAAACTATTTCAATTGCAACCTCTCTAAATCTCTAAAATCTTGGCATAAACAGTGACCTACATAACAAAAACAGTGTATCCATGCAAAACAAACAAATTAATGAAATTCTAATTTTCTTCATTGTGAACTCAAATGAATGCTCGGGGAGAAAAAAGAGCTTGTCCTTTCATTTAAACATAGTTTGCAAGAGGGCCTAAAATAAATAATCAACTTCGAACAAAGCCTGCTAAATCTACCTTGGCATCCTCATACTTTGTGATAAAGGGGTGCAAGAGTAGATGCAGCAGGGCAGGGCAACACTGAATTATCAACTTCAAGCCATCATGTATATATAAAATAATTTGTCTAAAGACAAAATTTACTTTGTAATTATAAGCTGTATCTAGTGGTTGGAACCAACACATTCTAGAGAAAACAATCTATTTTCCACCAGGCAAGAATGCAAATGTCAAAAGTGGTCAAGAAGGATGTTCTTCTCCGAGTACATGTACATTCAATCAAACAAAAGGAAACAAGTAACAAGAAGAGCAAGACCTGTATGTAACAGTTCCAACAAATGTGCAAAGTAGCAATTTTTTATGAACATGAACTTGACAGCATGGTTGTAATAATGACCAAACAATAAACTGAATAAAGTTGGCATTTGCAAAAAAAAATTACGGAAGCAACAAGTGACAACAAACTAAGACTGCTAGAATTACACTAACCATGTCTCTAAGCCATCACTAATACCAAAATCAGTAATCTTCAAGCTCCCCCTTGAGCTTTACTAGTAGATTGGAGATAGCTTTGACCCTTCCAAGAGATAAAAGGCCAAGTAGCATATCTTAGGGCCTTTTGAAATTAAAAACTGAAAAAGAAATACAAGATTATTTTCCTTACATGTAGGAGCTTCTGAAACATGGAAGATAAAATAGGTTCAGGTATCCTCCTATGCATTCACAAGATATCTACAAGCGATCCTCCATCCACGTACTTCAAAGCTGTGCTTATCTGTCCAGAGTCCGGGGTGTAAAATGCCCCATGAAATTCTACAAGACCCTCATAACATGGTTCTTCGCATAATGTCCTTATCTCAGTAAGTTTGTTGAACAAAGAAATACAACCATTAGGTAAACATGTGATTTTTACAGTTTGACCAAATCTTCAAAAACAAAACAGATCAAAAGTGTATCACACAGCATCAACAAAATACCACATTTAAACAGTCGGATAACATGTCCCTTGTGTACTACTATACATGCTTAGCAATCACAGAGAAATTATAAAGAGAGTTTAGTTTTCATGGATCCTCATTGTAAATTTTTTTATGTTGTCAACTTGTTAAAAATAATTTTACATATGACTTTTAAAGTATGGTTTACATTATATTTTTTCAACTTGTAAATTTTTTCAATTATAAATTATTATATTTTATATAAAGTATGTTTCTTAACCTTTACAATAATTATCTTAAATATTATATTAATAATAATTATTATAAAAAAATAAATAATAATTTTTACATTATCATTCAATTATAAATTATTGTATTTTATATAAAGTATGTTTCTTAACCTTTACAATAATTATCTTAAATATTATATTAATAATAATTTTTGATTGATGGACAATAATACATTTTTAGGGACATATTACACAGAAATTAAACTTTATTACTGCATTCTAATTGAATTCTTATAAAGAACTACGTACACGTAAGATAAAAAGGCATAGTCCTAACCCACGAGATTAAATTAAAACTTGCAACTCAGCTAACAGTGAAGCACCACAAGAATCTAGGGCATGAAATAATACCTTCCCAAAGATATTGATTTTTTTAATTTAATTTTTTTAGCATATATAATACTTTAATTTTATATTATATTCATTATTTTTATTTAGGAGTTCGGTTATAGGAATAATAACATTTAATTTTTTTTACAGAATATTCTATTTTATTTTTGTAGTATTTATTCGGTAAAAAATGTACAGTTTTTTTTCTTTTTAGACAAATATAATATTTATCCTTTTAGAGTCTTTATTATAAATATAATTACAATTTTTCTATATTTAGATAAAATATTCGAATAGTATTATTTTTTTATCCTTTTTCATTGTCATTTTCTTTTATAACGTGTTATCGTTGTTTTAAAGGTTATAAATAATTGTATTTGCAGTAAAATTACTTTATTAGACTTTCATTTATATTGATTTGAATAGAGTTGATATGATAATTAAATACTATTTATTACTAATATTAATATTCTTTAATTTGGTAAACTTACGAATAGTCCATAAAAGAATGACAGCTTGAACTTTAAACACTCCAAATTAATAGTTTTTTCCCCCTTAATTCTTTCCTCTTGCCTTTGTTCTTCTTGACATTATTTGTGGGAATCCTACATGCTTCTAGACTCAAGGTCTAAAATCTTACAAAAAGAAACCAACTATCAAGTTGTACAAGATGTTTGTCTGAATTTGTTTTCTATAATAGTGATCGTTGTCATGATACAACATTATTCTTCTCATATTTTGAACAATTTGAAAGCAAATTCGCTCTAATCTTTTTTTATTCATGTAAATGATTACTTTTTTCGATGTTTCAAAAAATTCCATTTCATTATTTTTTTTACAAGTTAATTAAAGAAATTTAATTTGTTTAATCAAATTCCCTAACCCGTCTCTTTTTATTTGTTCATACGTATTATATGCAATAAAATATTATATGGTAGAAATATTCTAAGTTGAAAAAAATAGAAAGTAAGATATATAATTTTTTAGGTTTATGTTTGTTTATTAGTATTGTAAAAAATAATATGGAGATTAACATAATTCAATTAGATTTAACAGATTTTGGAACATAATTAAAAAGATTTTCTTAGAAAAATATACTTAATGTAAATACAAATTTCATTATAAATTCATCAAAGTTTTTGGTAACATGTGAGATTTATAATTAACCTTTTGTAAAAAAAATTAAGAGAACTTTTTATAATTTCAAGTCTTTAAAAATTTAATTTTTTTTATTTATAAATTTATACTTTGGCCCCTCCTGCCATTTGAAGTTGGCTCCGTCCTTGATTAGGTTCAATGCATATTAAAAATAATACATAAAACGAGAACGTAAGTCTTTTCATTAAGAGAAGTGTACCTTAAGCATTATCATATACAAGACAATTTAAAAGTCACACATTAATATATCATTTATATTTCCAACCACCAACCCAAATCAACGTCTCAATGTTAAAAATATGACTTACTTTATCATCAATAATTTTTTCACAAAACTTTCCATGCGAGAGAATGAGAGACACACCAAATAAGTTAAAAAATATTTTATATCCTACCCATAAAATATTTCTATAAACTCTTTCAAACACTTTTGCAAACCCTTGTAACATAAAATAAATCTAAATATATGAGTCTTTTAAACGGTTACAAAATTCTGACAAGCTCGCATGCATGAATAACCAACAAAGGAGCATTCTACACTGTTAATCATTGCCTTCGAGAATTGTAATCAAATAGTATAAATGATAATTAATTATTAGATGGATCATATCTAATTGATAGTTGATGATGCAGCTCTCCATTTCTTGATGCCCATTCATGGCATGGCTGCCAATATTAATAACAACCAAACAGATCCTATATATAAATTACAAAAGTAGATTCATGTATATATCTTATTTGATGATCTCTAAAGAAGGTGATCACGACTTTAATAATTTAAGCTTTAATTCCGCAATCATATGTACACCGACACACTTTAACTAACTATAGATAGCAACAATATTAATAATCTAAAAGCATCAAATATTGTTGAGGGCTTAATCACAACATGGGTGCGAATTGAATATAATAACAAGAATAATGACTGTTATTTGAGTATGTTCAAGAGGTCAGCTCACAAATCCATCATCCAATTTCTAAATTAAAACTATATTTCTCCTCGATGTGATTGGATAATATTACCTTTTGGGCCTTTCGGCCAGGTTAATCAAAACGGTCCTTTTCAAACACCCCAAAGAGAGAGTGACAAAGGTGGAAAAGATCGAAGAAAATTATTATGGATACTTTTTCTTTAAATTTTTTATGAGTATTATGGGTGCTTCTATTAATTAAAAATCTAGTGCATGTAGTTCAATCAATTTCGAATAAGTATTATGACACTTTTAAGAACATGTACCTAAATGAGTTTCTTTATTAATTTTTTAAAAGGATTATACATGGTAAAAAGTTTTATATCGTCACTCAATTATAATTTATTATGTATGGTTAGTTTATTGATTTTTATTATAATTATTTCAAAAGTTATTAACATGAGTTATTACATGATATTATCCGTGCATGACTATTAAACTCTTTTTAAAATAAATAAAAATAAGAGTAAAAAATCTTTGTAAATAAATTTTTTACCGTTATACCATTACATATTGTTATGTATAATAAGTTTTGTTGACTTTTATAATAATTATTTAAAAATTATATTGACAATCACTTTTAATTAATTGATAGTATAAATTTTTTACATTAATAATGTATAACCACTAAACTCCAAAAATAATTTTTTTAATTATATTTATGATATTGAATTTTAACAAAATTATAAATAATTTAGATAGTGTAATTTATAATTTAATGATCACATTTTGTATAAATTTATTAAATCATATGAGAGATACTATAACATTTTCTGGCGTAGAAAATAATATTTGATACTACATATAAATAATAAAGGCTTAAATTTCTTTTGGTTCCTATAATTTTAAAATTGTATAATTTTGTTACCTCACATTTTTTATTACACATTTGATTATCACATTTATAATTTAATAATTTTGGTCCACAATTACTATACCATCAATTTGTTTTAAAAAATTGTTGATGTGACATGCTAATAATAATATAAAATTAGTATGTTGGTGACAAATGATGTAGCAATGTAATTCAACACATGATATGACACTAACACACTAACAATATATTGTAGGCAAATAGAAAATGGTAGAAAATGGCATTACTTCATGTAGGTTGTAAATTGATAACCCACAGTGTTTTATGGTAACTAAAATACTAACTAATAACGTAAACACGCACACTATTAATATTATGTGAGTGAATATATATGTTGGATTGTCATGTCATCAATCACATTAAAATGTTAATAAGATATCATTTAATGAGAAGATTTGGATTTATAGGAGTAGACATGGACTAAATATATTTTAAAAATGATTAAATGTGTTTTTAGTTTATGCAAAAAGATAATAATTACTTTAGTTCCTCCAAAAATAATGATCTCTTTTTGGCATATACTTTTTTGTGAAAACTTGCCATGCATAGTCCTTATTTTCATGAATGAAGGATAAAAAAAGATACGACTTTTGTGTATTCGATAAGGCTGTTGAGGAGAGTTTATAAATTCCTTTGATTAGTTTATAAGCATTAAATATATATGGTACATTAACTGAAAACTTATAAGCTAAATAATAAATATAAAGAATGGTGTTGCTTGTATTTTGGAATGAAGCATTTCCTAAAAGTCTGTTCCTACAGATTTCAGTTCTGATCACCTAGGAAGATTTTGCTCTGATGATATATGGAAAATTAAGTGTTGATATATATATATATATATATATATATATATATATATATAT
>QARZ01020502.1:0-10635 GCA_013407115.1 Glycine latifolia
TGATGTCTGGCCTAATACAATGTGAAGAAAGGAGAAAAGGAAGAAGCCAAGGTATGCAGAGTCACAAACCCCTCAATCTTGCCTCCTTCGTGTTCTTCTTGCTTCTTCTTGGCTTGAATCTTTTTTTCCTTTGATCTTGCCTTCTCTGCTCTGTTTCTCAGTGTCTAATTCATCCCTAATGTGTCCTACCTAGGTTCTATTTATAGTAAAACCCTAAAAACCCATAATTCTTATGTTATCTTTAAGCTAATTCTGAAATCCCGTAGCGCTCACGCGACTGGCGCGAGACCTGGCGCGAGTTTCCAGTACTTATGGCGCGACTGGCGCGAGACTCCAGTGTAGCTGACGCGAATGGCGTGAATCTGGCGCAGTTAGCGTGAAATCCCAGCCTCAGTTGACTCTTTCTTTTGCTTCTTTTCTTGCTTTTCTTGACCCTAATCATCAAAATAGCATATAATCAATGATAAACATAAAAGTAATGAATTCTACACTTATTCTCACATTTATTCGCTTTATTCTTCCTATTTTCCTAATAAAACTATCCTAAAAACTATATATGCTAACAGCATATCAAATAATTCCCAGATTTAGATATTGTTGTCCCTAGCAATAAAATAAAATAAAATTTAATTGTAATGGAAATCATATTCAACAGTCAAGCATATTATCACATACACAATCTCAGAACTATTCTGTTAAATGCAATTGAATTTCATGTGAAAATAACAAGAATACTCTTCAATTCCATCAATCATAAAATCTTAACTTGATTACCCCTCACTGAAGATATAAATCACTCATCACTCAAGTGTTTTGGGTAATTATAATCTCTCCATTCCTCCAAAGCTATAATACTACCATAAGCTTGACTATATTCTCAAATTCCTGAACATAAGAAATATGAATAAATGCAGAGTTAATCAAAAGGTCTTTTCAAGGTTGTAACATGGCCTGGCTTCAGGTAGGAAGAATTTGGATAGTAGCTAGGTATTGAGATTGGACTCTTGTCAGAATTATTCAAGTCTACTTATCTAATCTACCTTTCTTATTCTTTTGCCTGTCTTTATTTTTTTTTTATCCTCCTGTTTCTTTATTTCTTTCATCTTCTCTTTCTCTTATTTTTCCTTTTTCAACAACTGTGACAAAAAGAATGAGGAAAATATATTTAGATTCTCCAGCTGGTATTTCAGACTTGTTACTTCCCCAGCTGAACTTTTTACTAACTTGATGTTTTCATCTCTTTTCTGTTGGCACTTCAACTTTACACAAGAATTGTCTTCTTGGGTAACATCTTTCTTCTTTCCCTTTTTTTATATCTAGTAGACTTGATTCTAACTCTCATTCTTCCAATCTCACTCAAGGTGGTCAAGGATAAGTTTTAAGTTTCAGGTGAATGAATAGAAAAGGCTTAAGCTCAAAGAGATTTAACAATGGAAATTTATTATTAAGGTAAGGTCCTTTGGCTCTAGCTTAAAAAAAATAAACCGCCTTTATCATATCAATCCTGCACTTATTTTAGAGAAACAAGTCAAGTTCTAGAGTATTATTCACAATGGGGTCACTCTGAAAAAATTATACTGTATAGGCTCAATCCTCACAAGTTATGGTATCAAGCTAAGTTCATGTGATTTCCTATCAAGCATCTATTTTCTTCATCATGTAATTCAATCACAAAAACTGTAATAATTCTAATCAAGTAATATGTAATTCTATACTCTACCTATCTCATATATCATTCCAACACAATCATCAATTTCACTTATCACTATATTAGCAATTCAATAATCTGAAAATTATTCACAGCTGTTAACATTTTATTCATCTATTTCTAAAGAGCATTCCTAACTTATTATCAAACAATTTTCTAGACTTATCCTCTAACATCATCTCATCCAAATTTCTTTTCTTTTTAGTTTTCTAATTAATTCTGTGTAATCTAAAAATCTAAATACTATATCATTCTCTAAATTCTGTCAGATATTAACTATGATTTTTTTTCAAAATAATGCAGAATGCATTCCCCATTCCCAGATTTTAAACATTGCTGTCCCCAACAATCACTATTCTATTCAAGAGAAAACAGATTTCTGCAACAGAAAAGCATCATTATGCATCACATCCATCCAACAGAATTTCAACCATATCCAAAATAAAACAAACTAAATTGTGCCAAACAAACTGAAATTAAAAGTACAAAACCATTAAACAGAAAGCAATTAAAATGAATGTCCTTTTTAAATGGTAATGTTACTCCTAATCCTCCATAGTATCATCAGCAGCAGCTGATGGCTGTGAAGGTTCAGGAGAAATCCGTGGTATTGCTGGATCATGCGGCTGGTAAGGAGTGAATTCAATTGAGAAGTGTCTGAACAGGTCTTCCATCATCCTGTTTTGATGCTCCAAAAGTATGTTTTGGGCTCTCAAATCAGAATGAATTTGCTGGTAGCTTGGAGAATCCTCATAGATCAATTCATGGTGTGGCCTTCCAGTAGCAGTAGAAGAAGTTGCTCGTGGTGGTGGCATTGCTCTAACTTCAGGTTGAGGAATATCCGCACACGGACTCCTCTCAGCAATCTCCTCAGGTGATATTTTGAGGCTCGGATTAATTGTTCCTGCCACTGAGTCTCTACTGCAGCCAGATATGTCTTGTGTGTCATGACAGATGCAGTTTTTACATCCATGGGTTCCTCATCAGGAATCTCTAAACCTGCTTTCATACAAAGCTGAGAAATTAGGGAAGAATGAGCAAGAAGAGACTTACTGCTACCATCATGTATCATATGCAATATCCTATCAGATAGGATACTTGCAATATCTAAATTATCATCTCCTAGCAGCACATGTAGAAGGATGACCCTCTCAACATTCACATCTGTAAGATTAGTTGATGGAATAATGGTGTGATTGTTGAACTGGTGCCAAAATTCTGCCTCTCCAGTCAAGTCTTGCTTCCTTAACTTTTCAGGAACATAGTCCATTCCTAACTTGGTCTTCCATGTGGTATACAGTCCTGTAATACCTCTTCTTATCTCATCTGCAATCTGAGGCATGTCATCTCTAAATATATTTTTGCTGCTAACAGGCTGCATCTTATAAAAATTTGTCCTGAAGGCACAAGCTTGAAATGGATAATATGCAGTAGTTAAAAATTCCTCAATAGTATTATGATTAAATGGAACCTCTACTCCTCGAACCCAGCTGACTCTGTCTCTATCTACATTTTCTCTATTGACATTGGCCAAGAACTCTTTTAAAATGACACTGAAACTTGGTTCAGGAAAGCTAACCAAAGTCTGCCACTCCCTCCTGTTAATTACCTCCAAGATTGGTGAATCTTCAGGAAGGAATTCCCAATCTATCATCTTCTCCGGAATGACTTTCTTCGGAGCATACCAGTTCTCGTACCTCTGCTGACATTCAATTGTTCTGAATCTAAACTCATCAAATTCAGTAGTTCTGGCTCTCTTGCTGCCAGATGCAGCACCCTTCCTCTTTTCCTTCTCTACTTGCTTACCCTGAAACTCATAAAACATTCATAACTATCTACAATGAATTCCCAGATTGCTTGCAATCATATCTCAAACATTTCTTTATTTCAGATTAACAACAGAAAGTACATCATATAGAATTGTCATGTATACTTTGAACAAGCATTTAACACTTAATATCCAAATAAATCCTTCATCATAATTCCCAGATTTATTTGGTTCTATATGAATTAATAATAAATTCAGAAGGTGTACTAAGCATTCTATTATAAGTGGAAATAAAATCCTTAAATAATTAACAACCATTCCCAGATTTTATTTCCATTCATGTTTAAATTAGCATTTGTGTTAAACTTTAGACACCAATCTAATCTATAAATAGCATGCATATATTAAAGATTCTCAAAGATTTGAACAATCTTTTCACCATCAAACAACATCTCATGGATATGCAGCTGGCGAGGATAGCGCCAGACCTCACGCGAATCGCGTGGGCTGCATATCATGAATACACATTAATTTCCAGGTGGCGCGGATGGCGCCAGCCTTCACGCGAGTCGCGTGGGCTGCAAAACCTGGTTATTCAGACTGTTCCTAAGGTTCTTGAATCAACTTCTATCAATCAATCTCACTAATACTCTTAACCACATGCTTTCTAATCTAAACATTAAAGAATAAATAATACAAAGATTAAGAATGTAAATGTGTACCTTATCCTTGGCCATTTGAAAACTCAAGACTTGAAAGAAATCACAATGTGCTCAACAAGAAACAAAGAAGAAGCTTTCCAATGTTTTTGTTCAGAAGTCAAATGTAATGGTGTGTGAATAAGGCAAGTAATACTTTGTATTTATAAGCTTTTTAAAATGAGAAGGTTTAGGGTGGTTTTTATTTTGAAATCAGTTTCTTGCAGTTCAAAACTTAAACTTCCCTAAATGGAACTGCCAATTCGTGGCTGCTGAGTTAAAGATAAGAAGTTATCTTTTAGGGTTCAGTTATTTCAAATTTTAAAAGGCAGTTGTGAGTTTTCACGCGACTCGCGCCACAACTCACGCGAGTCGCGCCACAGTCCATTGTAGTTGGCGCGATCAACGTCAACTTGGCGCGACCAGCGTGGGTGTCCAGTATGATTGGCGCGATCCGCGTCAATCTGGCGCGATCAGCACCAATTGCTGAATTTGCTTTTTCAAATTTTTTCTAATTTTATAACCTACTTCTACCTAAAACTTCTAAATTTAACGGTGCTAACTTAAAAACATCTCAATTAATAATGCAAAAATTTAATTCAAACAAAACCTATACTTAATTTTCTAAAACTCAAATAATACTTCTACTATAAAACAACTAAAACCATAAAATTTCTTGGATTGCCTTCCAATTAGCGCTTTATTTATCGTCATTTAGCTTGACGCATCAAACCTTTTTAATCCTCCGGTGAATTTAGTGGAATAGAAACAGTGTGTCTTTCCACTTTACCTCCATAATAATGCTTCAATCGACATCCATTTACTTTGAAAGAACGATGACTATCTAATGGAGAAATTCCAACCGTTCCATATGGATAAACTTCACGTACAATGAATGGACCAGACCATCGAGACTTCAATTTTCCTGGAAATAATCTTAAATGAGAATTATAAAGCAATACCTGTTGTCCAGGCTTGAATTGTTTTAACCGGATCTTGTTGTCATGCCACTTCTTTGTCTTTTCTTTATATAATCTAGCATTCTCATAAGCATTTAACCTGAACTCATCAAGCTCATTTAATTGTAATAATCTTTTATCATTTGCTTTAGAAAGTTCAAAGTTAAGAAACTTAGTGGCCCATATAGCCTTATGTTCCAATTCAACAGGAAGGTGACAAGACTTACCATATAACATCTGAAACGGCGACATACCTATTGGGGTCTTGAAAGCTGTTCTGTATGCCCAAAGTGCATCATCGAGCTTCTTTGCCCAATCTTTCCTAGAACTTCCAACAGTCTTCTCCAAAATTCGCTTTAATTCTCTGTTGGAAATTTCAACTTGTCCACTGGTTTGCGGATGATAAGGTGTAGCCACTCTATGGGTAACTCCATATTTTGCAATCAAATTTGAGAACTGTCTGTTGCAAAAATGGGCACCTCCATCACTTATGATTGCTCTTGGCACTCCAAAGCGAGTGAATATATTTTTCCTCAAGAAATCAACAACTACTTTTGCATCATTAGTAGGTAAAGCAACCGCTTCTACCCACTTAGAAACATAATCTACTGCCACTAAGATATATTGGTTAGAATGTGATTTGGGAAATGGTCCCATAAAATCAATTCCCCATACATCAAACAGCTCTACCTCTAATATGTTATTAAGAGGCATCTCATCTCTTCGAGATATATTACCAGTTCGCTGGCAACTATCACATTTTTCTACATAGTTTCTTGCATCTTTGAAAAGTGTAGGCCAATAATATCCACATTGCAATACTTTTTGTGCTGTCCTATTTCCTCCAAAATGTCCTCCATAATCTAAAGAATGGCAATGCCAAAGAATCTTTGGCACTTCCGGGCTAGCTACACATCTGCGGATAACACCATCAGTGCATCTAAAATAAAGGAAAGGGTTATCCCAAACATACCTCTTTGCATCATGAAGGAATCTTTTCTTCTGCTGCCAATTAAGACCTCCAGGTAAGATACCTACAGATTTAAAATTAGCCATGTCGGCAAACCAAGGACCCATATCAATTACCATCATTACTTTCTCATCAGGAAAAGATTCATTAATAACCAGTTCTGGTCCATCCTGTAACTCCTTCTCCTGAATCCTTGAAAGATGATCAGCTACTTTGTTTTCTACTCCAATCTTGTCCTTGATTTCCAAATCAAATTCCTGAAACAAGAGCATCCAACGCAATAGTCTCGATTTTGCATCCTGTTTAGTCATCAAATACTTAAGAGCAGCATGATCAGTGTAAATAATAACTTTAGATCCTATCAAATAAGATCTAAATTTATCTAAAGCATACACTATAGCTAGCATTTCTTTTTCAGTAGTTGCATAGTTAATCTGTGCTTCATTTAAAACCTTACTAGCATAATATATAACATGCAATAACTTGTTTTTCCTTTGACCAAGAACAGCACCAATGGCATATGCACTTGCATCACACATTAATTCAAAAGGTAAATTCCAATCAGGTGATGTTAAAATGGGTGCAGTAGTAAGTTTTTCTTTTAATATATTAAATGCATTAAGGAAAACTTCATCAAAATTAAAATCACTCTCTTTAGTTAAAAGTTGACTAAGAGGTTTAGCAATTTTAGAAAAGTCTTTAATGAACCTCCTATAAAAACCTGCGTGACCTAAAAAACTTTTTACCCCAATAGCATTAACTGGAGGAGGAAGTTTTTCAATCAACATCAATTTAGCTTTATCAACTTTTATTCCTTTTTTTAGAAATTTTGTGACCTAAAACAATACCTTCACGAACCATAAAATGACATTTTTCCCAATTCAAAACAAGGTTTGTTTCTTGACACCTTTTTAAAACTCTAGATAAATTAAGTAGACATGATTCAAAACTAGATCCAAAAACAGAAAAATCATCCATAAAAACCTTTAAGCATTTTTCTACCATATCTGAAAAGATAGAAAGCATACACATTTGAAATGTCGCTGGTGCATTGCAAAGGCCAAATGGCATTCTCCTGTATGCAAAGTCTCCAAATGGGCATGTGAAAGCAGTCTTCTCTTGATCTTCAGGTACTACTGGAATTTGGTTATAGCCGGAATATCCATCAAGAAAACAATAATAATCATGACCGGCTAACCTTTCCAGCATCTGATCAATGAATGGAAGCGGAAAATGATCCTTCCTAGTCGCATCATTGAGTCTTCGATAGTCTACACACATCCTCCAACCAGTGATAGTTCTAGTGGGAATCAATTCATTGTTGTTATTTTGAATTACAATCATCCCACCTTTCTTAGGAACTATTTGAACCGGACTTACCCATGCAGTGTCTGATATCGGATAAATCATTCCGGCATCTAATAATTTAACCACTTCTTTTCTTACCACTTCTTTCATAGTAGGATTCAATCTCCTTTGAGGTTGTCACACAGGCTTCACGTCATCCTCCATCAAAATCTTGTGGGTACAGAAAGAAGGGTTAATTCCTTTTAAGTCTGATATGGACCACCCAATTGCGGTCTTGTGCTCCTTAAGAACCTTTAACAGCTTATCTTCTTCTTCTAAATCCAGCTCTTTATTGATGATAACTGGAAATTTCTCATTCTCTTCTAAGTATGCATACTTCAAATTATTAGGTAACTCCTTGAGCTCCATCTTTGGTGTTTCTTTCACATTATCAGTTTCTTTCTTCTCTAACACTTCCATAATTGTCTCCACTTCCTCTGATGTTTCATCTGTACCTAATACTTCAAGCTCCTCCTGTAACTTTTAGTCATCTGTTTTATCTGTGTAAATCAATGTATCTAAAATATCCAATCTAAAACAATCATGTTTGTCAATAGGATGTTTCATTACATCAAAAACATTAAAAACAACAGATTCATTATCCATTCTAAGCTCTAATTTTCCTTGTTCTACATCAATTAATGCTCTAGTAGTAGCTAAAAATGATCTACCTAATAACAAAGGTATTTCACTCTCACCTTCCATATCTAAAACAAAAAAATCTGCAGGAAAAATAAATTTATCAGCTTTTACCAAAACATCTTCAATAACTCCAGTTGGCTTCCTCATTGAACGATCTGGCAGCTGTAATGAAACTCTGGTAGGCTTTAGCTCGGTAATTCCTAATGACTTGCATAAGGATAATGGCATCAAGTTTATGCTAGCTCCTAGATCACATAATGCTCTTCCCACATCAACATTACCTATAGCAATAGGAATGTTAAAACTTCCTGGATCCTTCCTCTTTGGTGGAAGCTTCCTCTGGATAATTGCGCTGCACTCTTCAGTAAGTGCTATTGTTTCACATTCTTGCAATTTATGCTTCCTAGACAATAATTCTTTCATAAACTTTGCATAGTTAGGCATATTAGCTAAAGCTTCAATAAATGGAATATTAATGTGTAATTTTTTAAACATATCTAGAAATTTTGCATACTGTTGCCACTGAGCTTGTTGCTTCTACCTCATAGGATATGGTGGTTTTTCAAAACGAGAAAAATCCATTGGTTTCTTCTCAGGTTGACTTGAAGGTGCTCTGACTACCTGTTCATCAGGAACTGTGGTATTCTTTTCTTCAACTTCTCTCTGAATCACATCAAGCTTTTCTGGAGATTTGGTGGCAAGTCCACTTCTAGTTGTAACTGCATTTGCTTGTTCCCTTGGGTTGACAATAGTGTCACTAGGAAATTGCCCTTGAGACCTTTCAGTCAATTGCTTAGCTAATTGACCAATTTGATTTTCAAGATTTCTGATAGAAGCATCTTGATTCTTATGATGAGCTCGAGTTTCGCTAATGAATGCATTAGTCTCTTTGATAAAAGAATTAGTACCTTGAATGTGTTCAGTGGTAGTCTTGGACAACTGCAACATAGCTTTCTCTAATTCTGATGGCTCCTTAGATGGAATGGGTGGAGGTTGCAGATAATTGTTGGATTTGTAATCCAAACCTCCTCCTTGAATTCTTCTTTGAAAATTATTATTACATGGAGCATAATTTGAATTCCTCTGAAAGTTTGACTGATTTCTCTGATCATACCATACTCCATTAACTTGCACTGGATCAGCTCCCACTAAAGTAGGACACTCATTGGATTCATGCTCTCCTTGGCAATATTCACAAGTAGGTAGCTGTGATCTAATAGTTGAAGCTTGGGCTGCTGAACCTTGCATCCTGTCAATCTTCTCATTCAATCTTAATAATTGCTGTGACAAAAGTTTTTGTTCAGCTAACATTGCATCACTGCTTCCTAATTGGATAACTTCCCTCTTTGATTGAACTTTGACACTCTCGTTTTCATTGTGAGCTAATGAATCAATTAATTCATATGTTTGAGTAGTTGTCTTCGATCTAATTGAACCTCCAGCTGCTACATTCACTATAAGTCTTGATTCTGGAGTCATCCCATTAAAGAATATGCATACCTTTCTTCCTACAGTCATATCATACTGTGGACACTTTCTGATCAATTCTTGGAACCTATTCCAAGCTGCACATAAACTTTCTCTCTCGTTCTTAGTGAAATTGGTGATCTCGTTCACCAACCTATTATATTTCTCCATAGAAAAATATTGAGAGAAAAATTTAGTAACCAAGTCTTCCCACGTACTAATGCTGTTTGGAGTTTGTCTATCTAACCAATGAAGTGCTCTTCCCTTAACAGCAAAAGGAAATAGTCTTAACCTCACAGCATCATCTGATACTCCTTGGTGTCTGATTGTATTGCAGATCCTCAAAAATCTGTCAATGAAATTGTGTGGATCTTCATCGTCCTCTCCACCAAATTGACTTCTCTCCACCAAAGTAATTAATGATGGATTGATATCAAATTTGTTAGCTTCAATTGGTGGTCGGACTATACTAGGATTGGGTCTTGTGAATAATGGAGCAAGAATATCCTCCATTAATTCTTCTCCTTGCACTGGTGGTCTTTCAGCCATCCTTGGTTCTAATTCGCTGTTTGAATTAGATTTTTCTGTCTCTCGTCTTTGCTTGGCTAGTCTTCTATTTCTTCTCACAGTCTTTTCTATTTCAGGGTCAAACTGTAAATCTTCAGATCCAACTAGACCTCGCATAAACTAAAGAAACAGATCAGTAAAACAAAAAATCCAATATTAAAAACAAAAATTACAAATAAATTAGCATAATCAATCCCCGGCAACGGCGCCAAAAACTTGTTGCGACCACGGCAAGTGCACCGATCGTTCCAAGTAATAAAGTGATAAGAAAGTATCGTCTCCACGAGGATTGAGGCACTAATATCAATTGTAATTTATAATTTTTAATATTGGAGAAGGAGTGAAATTGTTGAAAAGATTGGATTGTAGTTTAAATTTAATGATTGAATAACAGAATATTAAAACGATGTAATTTAAATATTAATCAAGACTTAAGAATAATTATGTCAAAGCACAATCACTGCAGTTCACTCTATGTACTTGAATTGATAATTTAACTCTTTTTAATG
>QARZ01020503.1:0-10154 GCA_013407115.1 Glycine latifolia
CTTTATTACTTGTAAACGATCGGTGCACTTGCCGTAATCGCGCAACAAGTTTTTGGCGCCGTTGCCGGGGATTGGTTAACGGATTTTGACAGTAATATAATAATTGTGATTGAAATTTTTGTTACTAATCGCTTCTCCCAGTTGTATGCGAGGTTCAGCTAGTTCTGAAGATTTGCAGTTTGATCCAGAGATAGAAAGAACAATCCGAAGGAGGCTAGCTAACCAAAGAAGGAGAGAAGCAGAAACTTCTGACTTTGATTCCATTCCAGAATCAGATTCAGAGTTAGAAGAAAATATGGCTGAAGCAGGAAACAATCCGCGGAGGCCCGAGGATGAACTTATGGAGGATATTCTGGCTCCTATGTTCACGAGACCCAATTCCAGCATTGTGAGACCACCGATACAAGCTAATCATTTTGATATAAACCCTTCATTAATAGCATTGGTGGAACGCAGTCAGTTTGGAGGGGAAGGCTCGGAAGATCCACACGACTTCATAGATAGATTCCTTAGGATCTGTGATACAATTAGACACCAAGGGGTCTCCGATGATGCAGTAAGATTGAGTATTTTTCCTTTCGCTGTTAAGGGAAACGCATTGAGATGGTTGAATCGACAAACATCAAATAGCATCTCAACGTGGGAAGACTTGGTCGCAAGATTTTTTGCTGAATACTTTTCCATGGATAAATATAATCGGTTGGTGAATGAAATCACCAATTTTACTCAAAATGGAAGAGAATCCTTGTGCGCTGCATGGAATAGATTTCAAGAGTTGATTAGGAGATGTCCACAATATGATCTGCCTGTAGGTAAGCAGGTACGTATATTCTTTAATGGTATGACTCCTGACACTCGTATGATTGTTAATGTAGCTGCAGGAGGAACGATAAGATCAAAGACAGCAGCTCAAACATATGACCTCATCAACTCTTTGGCCCGGAACGAAAATGAAAGTTCTATTATTCAGCCAAAGAGAGAACCAATTCAGCTGTCTACTAATGATGCAATGCTTGCAGAGCAAAAGATTTTGGCCCAACAATTAGCCAAATTGACTGAGAAGATTGATAGATTGCAAGTTTCTGTAGCACAAGTAGCAGCCCACCAACCACACATAGTGTGTGAGTACTGTCAAGGTGAGCATGAATCTAATGTTTGTCCTATTCTTGTAGGTGCTGACCCTGTACAGGTAAATGGAATTTGGAACGATCAAAGACAGCAACAACCTTACCAGCAGCAATCTTATCAGAGGAACAACAATTTTTCTACTGGAAACAACTACCAGAGGAGATTCCAAGGAGGTGGGTTGGATTACAAATCCAACAACTACTTACAGCCCCCTCCTATTCCCAACAAGGAGCCCTCTGAACTTGAAAAGGTGGTGATGCAGCTGTCAAAGACAACAGCAGAATTTATAGCTGAAACAAGAGCTCATAGGACTAACCAAGATGCTTCCATTAGAAACTTGGAAAATCAAATTGGACAGCTTGCCAAGCAAATGGCTGAGAGACCACAAGGCCAATTTCCAAGTGATACAATTGTAAACCCAAGAGAACATGCAAAAGCCATCATAACTAGAAGCGGTAAGGTATTATCTCCTCCAGAGAAACCTGAACCCAGTAGGAAGGAAGCTGAAAAAGATGCAGCAACTGAACCATCAAAGGAAAAAGTTGCAGAAAAATGGGAAGAACCAAGTTCTGCACCTCAACCAAAGAAGTGGGATTTTTCTCGCTTTGAAAAGCCTCCATATCCAGTGCTAACAAAGCAACAACTGCAGAAACAGCAATTTACCAGGTTCTTAGAAATGTTTAAGAAGTTACACATTAATATACCATTTGCAGAGGCATTAGCTAATATGCCCAATTATGCAAAATTTATGAAAGAACTTCTTTCTAAGAAACATAAGCTGCAAGAATGCGATACAATAACACTTACTGAGGAGTGTAGTGCAATTATACAAAGGAAACTTCCTCCTAAATTGAAGGATCCTGGAAGTTTTAATATCCCTATAGCTATTGGTAACATTAATGTAGGGAAAGCTTTATGTGATTTAGGGGCTAGTATAAATTTGATGCCATTATCCATGTGTAAGTCCCTAGGCATAACTGAATTAAAACCTACTAGAGTTTCTTTGCAATTAGCGGATAGATCCATAAGAACACCCTCCGGGGTGATTGAAGATGTCCTAGTAAAGGTAGATAAATTTATATTCCCTGCTGACTTTATTGTGCTAGATATGGATGGGGAAAGTGAAATTCCCCTGTTATTAGGTAGATCTTTCTTAGCTACTGCTAGGGCCCTAATAGATGTTGAGCAAGGAAAACTTGAATTAAGATTGAATGATGAATCTGTTGTGTTTAATGTTTTTGATGCCATGAAACATCCTACTGATAATCATGATTGTTTTCGATTAGATGTGTTGGATGATGTGATTTATGCAGGAATTACGACAAGAATTGATGCAGCAGTCACACATGATGCGGAAACACAGCCAGCACTTGCAGCTGAAGTGTTTTCTGCAGAAACCAATCCTGAGGTGGCTGAAAAACCAGAAGAACCAATACTAGAAGAGCTGGAAGCAAAGGGAGATGATATTCCATCCGGTGCACCAAAAGTTGAATTAAAAGAACTACCGGAACATTTGAAATATATCTTCCTCGGTGAGGAGAAAACATATCCAGTCATAATCAACAAAGGGCTGGAATGGCATGAAGAACAAAAGCTGATTAAGGTACTCAAGGATCACAAGTCAGCAATTGGTTGGTCAATTTCAGACCTCAAAGGTATAAACCCTTCCTTTTGTACTCATAAGATTTTAATGGAAACTGATGTTAAACCTGTAAGGCAACCACAACGAAGGCTCAATCCAATAATGAAAGAAGTGGTGAGAAAAGAAGTTGTTAAGCTTTTAGATGCAGGTATGATATATCCAATTTCTGACACACCATGGGTAAGTCCAGTCCAAACTGTTCCGAAGAAAGGGGGCATGACGGTAATCCAGAACGATAAGAACGAATTAATTCCTTCAAGAACCATCACAGGCTGGAGAATGTGTGTAGACTACCGAAGGCTTAATGACGCAACTCGCAAGGATCATTTCCCACTTCCGTTTATGGACCAAATGCTTGAACGCTTGGCTGGTCATGATTATTATTGCTTCCTTGATGGATATTCTGGGTATAACCAAATCCCAGTTGCACCAGAGGATCAAGAAAAGACCGCCTTTACATGTCCATTCGGAGTTTTTGCTTACCGGAGGATGCCATTCGGGTTGTGTAATGCACCTGCAACCTTTCAGAGATGCATGCTTTCAATTTTCTTAGACATGGTAGAAAGGGGGCTTGAGGTATTTATGGATGACTTTTCTGTTTTTGGCCCTTGCTTTAATTCATGCTTAACTAATTTAGCCAAAGTTCTTAAAAGATGTCAAGAAACTAATTTGGTTTTAAACTAGGAAAAATGTCATTTTATGGTAAGGGAAGGCATAGTGCTAGGCCACAAAATATCTGAAATGGGAATAGAGGTAGATAGAGCTAAGCTTTTATTAATTGCAAAATTACCTCCTCCTATTAACGTGAGTGGTGTTCGCAGTTTCTTAGGCCATGCAGGTTTCTACAGAAGATTCATTAAAGATTTCTCCAAGATCGCAAAGCCATTAAGCCAACTGCTGGAGAAGAATACTGAATTTACGTTTAATGATGCTTGTCTTAGTGCATTTAATACTTTAAAACACAAACTCACCACTGCACCTGTGTTAATTGCTCCAGATTGGAGTTTACCTTTTGAATTGATGTGTGACGCTAGTGATTATGCAGTAGGTGCAGTGTTAGGACAGCGGAAAGAAAAGCGTTTGCATGTGATTTATTATGCTAGTAAAATCTTAAATGAGGCGCAAACAAATTATGCCACAACCGAAAAAGAAATGCTAGCTGTTGTGTATGCCCTTGATAAGTTTAGATCATACTTAGTAGGGTCCAAAATAATAGTGTTTACTGACCATGCAGCCCTTAAATTTCTGCTGCATAAACAAGATGCAAAACCCCGGTTGTTGCGATGGATGTTGTTGTTGCAGGAATTTGACTTGGAAATTAGAGACAAGGCTGGTATTGAAAACAAGGTAGCTGACCACTTGTCTAGGATTCAGCACAATGAATTGCAAGATGGACCAGAAATAGAAATCAACGAATCCTTTCCGGATGAGCAAGTATTAGCTTTACATACCACTCCATGGTTTGCTAGCATGGCAAATTTCAAGGCTGCTGGAGTTATGCCTGAAACACTCACTTGGCAGCAAAGAAAGAAATTTTTGCATGATGCTAAGAGGTATCTATGGGACAACCCTTACTTATATTTTCAATGTGCTGACAATGTGATTCGCAGGTGCATAGCTGAAAGTGAAGTGTCAACCATTCTATGGCATTGTCATTCATCCAGCTATGGAGGACATTTTGGTGTCAACCGAACTGCACAAAAAGTATTACAGTGTGGCTACTATTGGCCAACAATATTCAAAGACTCAAAAGATTTTGTGATGCAGTGTGACAATTGCCAAAGGACTGGCAATGTGTCCAGAAGAGATGAAATGCCGTTGAACAACATCCAAGAAGTGGAACTTTTTGATGTGTGGGGCATTGACTTTATGGGACCTTTCCCTAAGTCCTTTGCTAATCAATACATCTTGGTTGCGGTGGATTACGTGTCCAAGTGGGTTGAGGCAGCTGCTCTACCCACCAATGATGCCAAAGTAGTGATCTCATTCTTAAGGAAAAACATCTTCACAAGATTTGGAGTGCCAAGAGCCATTATAAGTGATGGGGGAACTCACTTTTGTAATAAACAATTTGATAGCTTGCTTGCAAAATATGGAGTGAAACACAAAGTAGCAACCCCATATCATCCACAAACAAGTGGCCAAGTGGAAATTTCCAACCGAGAGTTGAAGCGAATACTTGAGAAGACAGTTGGAACATCAAGAAAAGACTGGGCCAAGAAGCTAGATGATGCCTTGTGGGCATATCGGGCTGCATTCAAGACACCCATAGGTATGTCCCCTTTTCAGCTTGTATATGGTAAGGCTTGTCATTTACCTATTGAACTTGAGCATAAAGCACTGTGGGCAACCAAATTTTTGAATTTTGAACTAACCAAAGCTAATGAAAGGAGGTTGCTTCAGTTGAATGAATTAGATGAGTTCAGGTTAGCCGCTTATGAAAATGCAAGAATTTACAAGGAGAAGACTAAGCGGTGGCATGACAACCAAATCAAACATAAGGAGTTCATACCAGGGCAACAAGTGTTGCTTTATAATTCCCGCCTGCGATTATTTCCAGGAAAATTAAAGTCACGTTGGTCTGGACCATTCTTGGTCCGGGAAATGTTTCCATATGGCACAGTAGCAATATCAGCTTTAGACAGTGACCGAGTATTCAAGGTAAATGGTTATCGGTTAAAGCATTATTATGGAGGAGAAGTGGACAAAACTTCAGTTTCTGTTCCACTCCAAACCGCTGATGATTAACAGATGGTAAGCGTCTAGCTTAAGACGTTAAACGAGCACACTGGTAATGTATATAGATACTAATTTTAAATTTATGTCTAAATAATTAGTACTAAGTTAGGAATCTACATTCTTAATTTGCTATTTCAAGTGATGATAATACTTAGATACATGCATTATTATTATTTATTTCATTTTTTTCATCATAGTATAAATTGTCAATTTATAAGTCACATACATCTACTAAGCAATCATTGAGCCAAGCAACAAATAATTAAAAGCAGAAAAACAAGAAAATTGTGCAGGGTAACCCACGCTAACCGCGTGGACTCTCACGCTAATAGCGTGAGATGTTCGAACCCAGGCTTGTGATCTGCATAGTTTCACGCTAACAGCGTAACCACTAACGCTATCAGCGTCATTTATTCGTAGCTACCACATGGTTTCACGCTAATGGCGTGGAACTGGCGCCATTAGCGTCAATTATTCGAACTGAAAGGCTCTCCAGTGCTATCTCACGCGAACCGCGTGGAGTCTCACGCTAATAGCGTGAGATGTTCGAAACAGAATTTTTCTTCAGTGCGTGTTGACGCTGATAGCGTCAACATTCACGCTAATAGCGTGAGGTCGCGGAAACTGTTTTTATTTTGAACTTCCCACTCGCGCCTCATTTCATTTCTTCCCTAAAATCACTCCCCCTCTCTCGCCCACACTTCCTCAATCTCTCCCCAACTTCCTCAACCCATATTAACTGCTAATAACTGCCATTAACATCAATTTCCCCTTTAAAAACCCCAATTCCCCTCAATTCTTCTCCGTTCCCCAACTCTCAAGTATCTTCACTCTCACAAATCACTGCACTAGCTTGCGTTTTGGTGGACACTCATATTGCATACGGTACTATGGCTGGCGACAAGGTATGTTTCTCCACTTGCATTGCTTGAATAAGGATACTAATTCACATATATGAAAATCAATGCTTCGAAATTTTCCCTTCAAATTGTGACAATTGTTCATGAACCTTAGGGTAGAGAACCAATGTTGACCAACTTTAATAAATATAATTGCTCTCTTCCTTGTCTGTGGTCTGAATTCGATTGAAAAATTTTGGGTTTTTCCATGCCCCCAACATACATACCATGTACATTTATTTTGATGCCCACCATCTGTTCGCTTAAATGCCTGAAAGAGAAACTAGAATGAATTAGTGTCAACATTGATTCAAAATTGCACAATACATTAGATTAATTGAATGCTATGATAGAAATGAAGTTAAGAACATTAGTTTGACTTAGAATTATGCTTTCAAAATGGTAACGTTGGTTGAATTCCACAATACCACATAATACTCACACGGTATCGTTACATGATTTTAGTTGCTTGTCACCATGAGTTCGTTGATTTACAGGATAGGAATATGATTATAATTGCTTGGTATGTAGGAATAAATTCCAGAACTAAATCATGACATGAATTGTGTAATTGCTTTTTGAATTAAGTGGCATATTAGGCTTAGCAACATGGTTAATTTGATCGGAATGCTAGGACTCAAATCTGGGAATGGGGAAATACTTGCAATGATATTAATACTAAACAATGAAACCTTGTTTGAAAACTGGGAATTCTAATGATGGATTTCAATGATGAAATGGAAACATAGGCTAAATAATATGATCAAATGGAAACTAGTTAGTGTATGCAAGCTTTTAAATCTGGGAATGGGCATTCCATTGAGAAATTGCTCAATCAACTGGTTAGACTAAGAATGTTTTACTACATGCTTATTATGCTAACTTTGTACTCCCTAGGAATTATGTAGATACACATATGTAGACTGCTTGAGTTAAACTGCTTAGATAGTCAGTGGTTATTTGATATTATCTGCTTAAATGCTTTGTTGGACTGGAATTTTGCCTAAATAAGGACACATATAAGGTTTAAAATTCTTTGACTACCAAGGTATAAAATCTGGGAATTGTTTTTGGGCTGACATTGAACACTACCTTAAAATCATATATGCTTCAAATGCTCACTTTGATCTATATCTGTGATGATTGAACCTATGGGAATTAAGTGTGTATTTTCATGAATTACTTGGGTTCTGAATATTAATATGCCTAAAATGCTAAGTCTAGGAAATTCCCATTGATATTCTCTGAGTGACTATATTGGTTATTGGTACTTATTACTTCTATACTAAAAATTCATTTTGTTATGTTAACAAAATAAATCTGGGAATTATTAATGTTGCTTAACATGTATACACGTTTAATTTCTTCTGAATTTCCAGGGAAAACATATAGCTAAGGGAAAGAAGAAAGCCACTGGAGAGGGCAGTAGGAAGCGAGCCCGAGTGGCTGATTTCGATGCATTGCGTTTCCGGACAGCGGAGTGCCAAGAGAGATTTGACTCTTGGTACCTCCCGAAGAGCATCATTAAGGAAAAGAAGATCATGTGGGAGACAATGCCAGAAGATAGTCCGATCAGAGAAGTCATCCTTAGGCGGCGATGGCAGCGTTTAGTTACCTTTCCAGAGCCGAGCTCCAGCATGATATTGAAGGAGTTCTTGGCAAACATCGACCCCACCACAGTTTATAGGACTAGGATGTCATGGGTGCGGGGTGTCCAGGTCTCCTTTGATGACCAAGCCATAGAGCGCCTCTTGGACACGTCCTACAACCCCTTTGAGGGTTGTGCATTCCTCCGCTCTTTCCTTCGCATGCAGCCTGATGCATTGACGAAGATGTACAGGGACGATGTTCCCGAGCTCGCCACCACCATCCGCAGGGCCATCACTGGCCTTTATGCCTCATGGAAGCCCAAATCAGGGCTTGATTATATTCCAGAGAAGCTGCGGAAGCAGGATCTGGTAGGCGATGCTTTCTTCTGGCATCAGTTTGTGAACCACACGGTCATTCCCTCCACTAATATGACCGATGTGAACGTCGAGAGGGCCATTCTCCTCTACACACTTCGAGGCGAGGGAAATCTCCTCATTTCTGACATCTTATCTAACAGGATTTTGCATATGGCGCAGGACGCTAGCAGCAAATCCTGGTTAGCACACTCCTCCCTCGTTCTTCAGTTATGCAGGCACGCGGGCGTCCATATAGATGAGGAGGAACCCATGGACGTTCCGATCTCGACTATCATGACTCACCAGACCTATCTAGACGCCATGGCCTCCGCCGCGGATGAGCAGGTTCTTCGAGCTTCTAAGCTCAGACCTGAGGAGATCGCCGCTCGCTCCCCCAGAGGTATTCCAGCACCAGAGATTCCAGACCCGCCACTTCCCGACCAGCCAGTTGAGATGCCAGCTCCACCCGCAGACGCACCAGCACCACCATCATCTTCTACAGCCCCTACACGTACCCCACTATATGAGGACTCACAGAGTGTACTCGCTTTTCAGGAGTATGTGAGGACTCAGCTTGAGTTTCAGAGCACACAGCTGGAGCTTCAGACGCGCATGTGGGGAGCTGTGTGCAGACATCTGGGCATTCACCCGTCAGAGTATCAGATACCTGTTGCCACTCCACCAGCAGGTCCAGCAGCGACAGACCCATTGGATATCTCTGAGGCTGTTGGCACCACTGTTACCCAGCCAGTGACTTCTGAGCATACAGTGGTTATTTCTCCTGCAGAGGACCACGATGCCGCAAAGTGATCAGGACATTTATTTTCGTTTATATCTCCATTTTCTTTAGTTATAGAGTTATGATTCTGCATTATTACATACATTTTACATATTCTTCCATTATATTCTGCACATTTAGTTTCATATATGATTCATTTCTGGTTTATATTTGTTCCAAATAAATCTGTTTAGACCAATGTGGGATTGAATGCGATTTTTCGAATAATGCTCCACGTTTTTCAAAACACCGTAACCTTGTTTGTAGTTGCTGGGACAGCAACATATAAATCTGGGAATGGTCGTTACGCATTATTTCGCAAATCACAATCAAGAAAACAAATGACGTCTAATGGAACCCTTTTCAAAAAATTTTCAAACAAATACGTAGCACACAAAAATTTTTCAGATTAAGAAAGCAAATGAACTTAACAATGGACAGATTTCTTCGGATTAAGCTTGATGAAATAAGATACATGGACTGCATAATGCATGAATAGAATTTGATTGTTTGTATGTGAAATGACTGTTGAATGTTGAAATGATGACCAGATATGCAGTTGATTGAGAATGACTTGAGTTACAACACCTGTAAGGTTTGAGCCAAACACGGTAAAACTTTCTTCCGAGAGACTCCATACTTCATGATGTTCTAGAACTTGAATTGTTTCTCTGAATGCAGGTGTAACTTGAAATGATTAAGGCACATTTTTTTTTAGAAACCAGGGCCAAATTGACTACCATAAGTAATTTTCCCTTTTGAACCTGAATTTTGAGCCTAAACCTTTCATTTCAATAACCCAAATCAAGCCATATCCATATGACTAAACCCTCTGAGGCTAGAAAAGGTGAGATAAGTTCATGACAACAAGGTATTAGTCATCAAGGAATGAAGGAAGCACGAGAAATCAAACGAAGAAGAAGAAGATCAAAAGTCCATCAGCTGAAACAAATTGATAAGCTGCAGTAATTATTATGTTCCAATTGCAATTTATGTTTAGAATAAAAAGTGAAAAAAAAAAA
>QARZ01020544.1:0-14491 GCA_013407115.1 Glycine latifolia
AAAGAAACATAAATCCTAAAGATAAGATAAGATGATTATGGATTGGGCTTCATTGAGCTCACACATTTACAATACCACACCTTTTTTATTGTCAATTTTTTTTTAATTTTTAATATATATATATATATATATAATAAAATTTATATTATTATTACGGGTTAACAGATCGGGTCATCGGGTCAACGGATCTATAAATCTAAACCCGTGACCCAACCCGTACATGAACGGTTTTGATCGATTAGGTTTGATTTTGACCCAAATACATAAATGACCCAACCCAAACTGTTCGGATCGATTCGGATTAGTTCGGGTTCACGGGTGACCCGTACCCATGAACACCCCTAATCAATTGAGTTAGGTATCTTTGATATATCACTAAAATTAATTGTTTGATGTTTTTTTTTTTTTTTGCAAATTTTCAGCACATACAAATTATAGAAATACTGTCAAGTGATTAAATTTAATTTTAAATTTTTTATAGTTAAATTTAATAAAGGTATATCTAACAATTTGATATTATTGTATCTATCTAACATGGGAGGCTGCTTTTATTGATTATTATTGAACCAAAACTAAAGATTCGTCGGGCTCCATAGTTTATTCCTTCTCTATTTATTTTCATGGTATGGTTTGGGGAAAGAAAGGTAAAAGAAAAAATCAATAAAATAACTTGATCATGAGAGGTTGAATGACTTGGATTTGAATTCAGAATAATCCTTCATTTAGTAGTCACGGTACTAATTAGGGTGATCAGGTTGGAAGGATTTTTAATAAAAATAAAAAATCAACTTATTGATTTTAATCAATCAGATCTAGGTTGAGAAAATTTTCTTTCACCAATCCAAATTTACTTGATTTAGATAATATTAAGTTGGCTAATTTTATCTAATAATTAATGTCGCTTTATGTTAAAAAAATATAGTTAAAGTAACATTATTTTTTTAAGGAGAAATAACATTATTAATTATATATATTAAAGTATTTTAAAAAATTAATATTCATATATAATAATTGAATTAGTTCACATTAAATATAAGTTAGTTTGATTACCCAAATCAATCTACAGTATATTTTTTATTTGATTTTGATCAAATTAATCAGTTCATCGAGTCAAACAATCCATCATCACCCTCCTGAAACTAAACACACCTTTTATTGCAGGTACATCTTGTGACACCATAGTATACACTGTATACACACCGATGTCATCTTTCTTGAGCTATAATGGAAAATTATGTGCCATTTGACATTTGACAATTATATATATTTCAAATATTTGGTAGATAGAAGTATAGAAAAATCATATAACGTTGACATAAATCACATTTGAGTTAGTTTTTTCGGTGACATGTGAACCTCTTCATATATTTAATTTGAAAGTATAGAGTCTCTTGACTTTATGCATATACTATATTTGTAATTTGGTTTGGCAGGTTAAAGAATTAACTGTGCTTTACATAGCCTCTGCTAGCTAGCTACAAAACAGCACATAATTAAAAGTGAGTTGTCATCAAACTTGTTGGAATATTAATTAATTTCGTCCACCTTCCTCCATTCAATTACCAAATGATTCGTTTTGTAGCGCTTTTGTTTAATAGTGTACAATAAAACAAACATATATAGATACAATAGAAAAAGAAAGGTTGATGATTAGGGTTTTGTCTCCACACACACTTGACTCGGGATCCGAGTTGTATCTGAGCTAGGAACTGTTTTGGTTTGTTTAATTTAGTTGGTACGTGGCATTACTTATTACCAGTTAAATGATCAAGTTGACTTAATTTATACATGCTAGAATCCTTCTGATTGAAAATAATCAACAATAGTATCAAAGTTATAGAGGTCACACCATATACCTATTTACATATGTTAAACTAACCTTTCTCTAGTTGGCTTTGTTTAGTTTGTTATATGTTCTCAAGTAAACTACCTTCTATAGCTTTCTGTTTTAAATTTACATGAATGTTCATTCGTTTAATATAATAGGGGCTACAACTGTGTTCAAATGTCCCTAACAGATTTTAATTAAAAGCAGATTAGCATTTAAATTTACTTTGGTCAAAGGATATCAATTATATATAGTCTAAATACTATTAAGAGATTAATTTTGATATACTTTGTATGTAATTTACATTGTCAATTAATTAAAAAATTACACTAAATATATTTTTAAATTAATTAACTATTACAAAATTTGACTATTTTACCATATATAATTATTCATTATTAGATAGTAGTATAAAAAACTTGTGTACTATTAATACATATTCTAATTAAATTTTAGTAATACTTCTATCCTGTTGTGTTGTGGAGCCCAAAGAAAAGAAACCGAAAGGTCCAAGGTCAAAACGGTGCATTTTATTTTGAGTTACTCATATATAAGCTTTTTCGCATTGAAGGCATTATGGGGCTTTTCATTTTTCTATCTTTTTGTTTTTCTTATTCTAGCGTTCTCTTGAAGCTTCTTCGGTCTCTCTTCATCTTCTTCTCTCGTTCTGATATGACCTAATTCTGCTAAGGTTTAATGGTTTCGATTAAAACCTTAATCTTTGTGTGTAGAACGAAGAAGATGATGAGCGTATAGGTTTTTGTCCTTTGTTCTTGTTCTTATTTTGGTTTGTATTGTAGGTGGAGGTTCTTTCTCGGGTTTGGTTCGTCTTCGTGTTCTTGAGGTATATATCCTTTGAAAGGAGCTGAAGGAGAGGAACGATGAAGGCTGTGTAATGTCTGATTCTGACATGGGTGTAGAGTGGTTAACTCTTATTTTCTGTAAACCGTCTTTCTTTCTTTTTTGTCTGTAATCATGAGGCTTATGTTCTGGTTGAGTGTTTGGCCATATATCTTTGAGTTAAACTCTATGTAACTATTCATAGTATTTTAGTGTTAGTAAAGGAACCATAGGTTCTTTGTCTTTGGATGTTGATAATAAGGAGTTTTCTTTTAATTATTGAACCAAGTAAATATTCATTTTTTTTATTTATGTTTCCGCTAATTTTATTTTAAGATTTTGCACTTAAACTCTAACATATCCTTCTAAAATCTTTGGAGCTATAGAAATTGGAAAGCGAAAGCAGGGCTGCTAATATAGTTCAATTTTAAGGTGCAAAGCCATATATATCACTTGAAAAGATCCTATGCAAATCCTAGCATTTTGAAAAGATCCATAGAGTTTTTCTTCCATAATTTTTGCTCTAGCTGTAACATCCTCAAAATTATATCTTGAATTCATATTTATAATTGAATTGTGGAAGTGTGATGATACTTGGATACAAAAATATTTGAAGAGAAATGATCATATTACCCTTCCCTTAAAGCAGGAATTACAGAAATGCCCTTAAGGTGAAAATTACGAAAACGTCCCTAGATATTTTAGTTAGATATTTTAAGGTGGAAATTACATAAATACCTTGGATATTTTGGAAATTACAAAAAATGCCCTTGAGTCAAAATGACACAAATACCCTCAGATATTTTATGGAGATATTTTATAGTGGAAAAATAATAAATAGAATCTGGAGAATTTTCTCTCAATTGTAGGATGTACAGACTTGTTTAATAAAATGGTTTAGTAATTTTGATGGTCAGAAGTAAAATGGACCAATCAGAATGAAGACAAGAGCAGTCTTGTACGTAAGGCCTATATAGCATTCTGTAGAAATTAGTCATGAGTTATTTGTAGTATAACTGAAGTTCGATTCTGGAAATCTCTGGAGTTCCATTATTCCATATTATCCTTAGGTAGAAGAGTTTGAATCAAACTTTACTTCCTACTAGAAAACGCCATGTGTGAAGTCATATTGGAATTGGATTCTTCTTCATCATCAAAAATGACATATGTATATAAAGTAACATGAAATGAAGCAAAATTTCTCTTCCTTTCTCTAAGTGGTCACATGAAGAATGTAGAAGAAGGAGGAAGCTTCAAGATCATGCCAAGTGGTGGGACACTTGTAAAGGCAACAAGACACTTGTAAAGGCAACATGATAACTTGAAAGATTTTTTTTATAAAGTAAAGGAATACTAATGAATTTAGTTAGAATCTAATGGAATATGAAGAAACTAAGTTAGGATGGAACTAAATGAAGGAAATTAGTTAGAAAGGGCAAATATGTCCTTGAATATTAAATTATTTTTTCAACTACTATATAAAGGGAGAAGGAGGATTTAAGTGGAAGTCATTTTCCAAGATTTCCTCCCTACATAACCTATCCCACGTGAACTTCCCCTCACATCTCTTTCATTTCACTTTCATCCTTTCCTTTTTAAAACATAAATCAAGTGAGAAGAAACCCCACTTCCTTTGAAGATTTCGTGTAGAAGGCTAAGCACCTTTAGGAAAAGTTTGTCAAGTTTTATAAGAAGTTATCAGGCTTCATTTCTTAGAGGATTTCCCCAAGGAAGGCAGCCCTTACTCCATTCTATTTTCAAAAATCAAACTCACTTGAGGTAGCCTAGGCTTTAATCTTTAGTTAAGAATTTATTTGGACTAATTTACATGCTTATATGTACAGATTTATGGCTATTATTTAGGCTGGAATTTCATGTCATTTGAAGGTTATTTTATGATGTGGAAATGTTGATTTAAACCATAGGATAAGTGATGATTTATATGTTGAAATATTAGTGGTTTGGAAGTATATTTAGTGATCTTTGGAAGTGATTTTGATGATATTTGGATTGCTTGTTCATATTTTTATTATGGGACTATTTTGTATTAATTTTTAGAAGTAGAGGTTGAATGGTATGTAGTTAAATGGTTCAAATACTAGAGTGATTCAATTTTGAGGATGAATTAGTAAGGTGGTAGGTGAAAGTAGATTAAGATGCATGCTAGGTTATGATCTTTTCTTGTGAAGGTTTAAAGGAATTAGAAATTATTTGGAAGATATATTGTGGTTTATTAGTTAGAATACTAACATGATTTGTGTGTAGCTTGAGGATAATCAATTGTCATGCCTAAGTTGGTATGATTTTGCTTGAATAAGGTATGGTAGCCTAACCATACTTTTGGTACGTGTGATGTTATGATGTAAATATCTTTCCATAAGGTAGTATGTATTTGCTTATGGATTTTATTATGGATGTTGATGTGATGATAAGTTGGTTCATGTTTCCAAGTCCAGTACGAGATTTGTGAAACGGTATTTTCTACTACATACAGTACGATATGTAGTGACCAGGTGCAGATATATGGCATAAATAATGCATGTTTTCGTAAAACGATCGCAGCGTCTACATCCAGTACGAGGTGTAGCTACATACAGTACGATATGTAGAGGTCATGTGCACCTTGAGAAAATTCATTTCATGCATTCATATAGTTTGCATAATTATTTTATGATGATTTACTAACGTACTAACGTGTTTTGGTGGTTTAGTTTTGCCTACTGAGAAATTTTATTTCTCACTAGATTTGTTTCATTTTTTAAAAGATGGCAACACTGGTCAATTTCATTGACACCTTGGACTGATGGTGGTACAAAGATAAAGAATTGTCTATAGGAAATGAATGATGAAAGTGATTGTAGTATCTTTATGTTTCATTGAGAATGACTCTTGTACAAGGACTGTGGCTACGTATAATATATTAGTTTCAAATCTTTTGTAAGTTATACATTTTAGAATTAATAATAATATATGTTCCCTAAAAATTTAATCCTAATAATATCTAGCATAATTTTTAGGTTGTTACACTAGCTACTAGAAAAGCTGAATTTTCTTTTGTGTTTTAATTTTTTTTACAGGTGTTTAAATTTTTTTCATTTCATGTTAGTCTTATATTAAATTTATACATTATATATTATAACTTTATTGTGTCTAATTATTTTCAAAATTTATTGTTATATTCTAATATCCTTATCGACATATCGTATCATATTCGTGTCCAGCATGTTATAATATCTATGTTTCCTAGTGTTATAGTATATCCTTAGAATTTTTCTTCCGTACACTTGTCCCTCTCCACAAAGCACCATCTCTAGTTTTGGTCTATGTATGTTTTTCTGTGATACAAAATAATGGGTGGCATCTAATAATGGTCATAAATCTTTTTAAGAAAGAAAAGAGAATATAAAATAAAATTCCGTTGACACATCCCTTTAAACAGCTGAGATTGCGAACGTCCTTTAATATAAAGAAAAAGCTTGGAAGGTGATGCAAGTATATGCAACAGTTGGAGCATGAATTTATCGGACAACAATTAGATGTAGAAACATAAATGATTCGCCTAAAATAATATGATGCATGATGGTGAAGCTGAAGAGGATGCAATGAAAGCCACCGTATTGAGTAATATATCATATACCAATCCTTCGATGTCTAGTTTATTCATATCAGTTAGTCCTATAAATGCAAAAACGACCCAATACGATAATTTATCAAGAGCATAGGGGTACGCCATTTCACCATTAAAGTTGCAATAGACGAAGAATTACTCTACAGACACCGTTTGAAAATATGTTACATACTTGCATCTAGTTAACTTCGAGAAGTTTGCTAATGAATGGGGATTCTTTTGCATTGGATTTGTTTCAAAATTCGTACTGTAATGTTTTTTCTTAACAATTCAGTTCATCAGGAAAAAAAAAATTTGACTAATCCATAATTTGACTGAAAAATAAATAAAGTTTAATAAAAAATATTTATGTCAATTCAAATTCAGATAATACTACAATGGACAAAGATTGTTCATTTAAAAATTTGATTTAATTAACCATTAATTACCTTATGAAAGAGCCTATAAAATTGATTTAATAAGTCATTAATTAACTTAACGAGTGACTTACTTAAGACATAGTGTCTTAACATTTTTTATCATTGAAGATGATTTATGTGTCATATTAGATTATTTAAAATTAAGTTTCATTTGTTTATAAGTAAAAAATATATTTTATTACCATTTAAGGATCATTTAAGCAAGATAATTCAAGAGTTATTTAAAATTATATCATTAAAACAAATTATATGTGAATTATTTAGTTATGATGTGACATTGTAAGAATCAACTAACATAAAATAAATAATTTAAAATAGATTACTTAATTAAATAATTCAAAATAGATTACTTAATTAAATTGCATCCATTGGACATGGTCTAACAACCCAATATGATGATAATAGATTTTACAACGAGTGTTCTTACTAACTTCATATCACATTACCATTTTTTTGTATAGATCATAATTAGAAGCAATTATGTTCACTCTTCCTTCGAGTATTCAGTGCAGTTACATAGCAAGATTGAAACACGAGATCTTTCATCATTTAGTTTAGCATGGGTAATTTGATTGTGATTTAAAATATTTTATTTTGTATCACATATTTTTTATATTTTTTTAAATAAAAACATTAAGGTCTCCGGCATCACTAGGCAGAGAGTCTAATAAGTTAGGATTTTGTTGAAGTATTGTCGAATACTCTCATTTTTCTGCATTTTTGAAGAATCTAAACACGGTTAATTATATTTGTCTCCATATAAAGATTGAATTTTTTAAATAAGTGTACTTTGAACATGAGTGAAAATTGAAAATAACTCATGTGAATGCACGAGTATCTTATCAAAATACTCTATGATATAAAACTTTTTAAGAAGTGTCGGCGCTCTTTAGAATTACGAAATTACAACCTCCATCCTAACTATAATAAAATCATTTGATTTGATTTGATTTTTTTAATTATAAATATAAGTATAATTTTCAAGTTATTTGGTTATCATATAAGTGAATGATTCTCTTTCATACACTCTATTATTCATTTCTTAAAAAAATTATGCTCACAAGTTATTTTTAAATGTGTATATAAGCAATAACACAACCCATGTGAATGCAAGAGTTACCAATTAGTTAAATAATTAAATATTTAGAGTAAATTACACTTGTATCCCCCCCTGTGTTTTGTTCAAATTTCACTCAATACCCCTTCCTTTTTGCACCCTAAAAAAAGTTCTTAATTGTTTAGCTTACATTATACCTAGACCCTCTCCTTCCTAAACACCGTTTAATAATCTAACATAAATTAGACACATGTTGGTCACATGATTTTTAATGAAATTTTATGTCTAAAATATCATCATCTTCTTCCTCTTAAACTGAAAATATTTTAAAACTCTTGCTTCTCTTTCATTTTTTATTGGACGTGAACCCACTTTGTTGATACACAATGTTAACACCCTTCCTCTCATCATTGTTCTACTAACATACATATGAACTGGATTTTGATTCTCAGCACATCATGATCAGTCCTAAGGGAAAGAATTTTACCACTTGTAGTAGAACAAAACCACAAAATAAAATGGTGACAAGTATAAATCATTAGCAATGTTGTTCATACAATCATGTATTCTAGTTCATCCATTGTGTTCATGTGGTCCCAAACGTCAACATTATTTAATCAACAATAATAATAAAAAATTTAAAAATCATAAGTGGTCACAAACTAGTCCCCCATTGAAACCCCATTCGGAAATAGGCAACAATAAATAATCACAATTAAATAAATAATCTTAAAAAGTAACCTGTATACAAGGTCCAGTGGTCACTTACAAGCATAACCCTAGCGTGAACAGAAATCGTCGAACAGGAAGAGAAATAAAGCGCTCTTGAACGTCGAAAAGGAAGACAAACATAGGCGCTTATGAACATCATGAACTGGAAAAATAACAGTGGAGTACTCGCGATATGCAAGAGAAACAATGAAGAATTCACAAACTGGAAGAGGAACAGTGAAGAACTCGCGAACGATGAAGATGAATGGAATGTGAACGTTGTGAGAGAAAGAGGAACTCGCACCCCTTGAACGCTAAAGAAGAACTCGCCAACAAGAGGAAGATGAATAGTACTCACGAATGGTGAAGAGGCATGGAACGTGAATCCTAAATTCTGAAACTAATTAGGAGGGGATAATTTGGGTTTTACAATTAAAATGTAAGGACAATTTTGTTTGCTCACATATTTCAATTGATGTTAATTAACGACATTAATAGAGGGAGGTAAAAGTAATGTGCAAAATGTGAGGGCACTACTACAAACAACACTTTCTACGTCAGTTATTTGATCCATTTGAAGTCAATTCGAGAACCATAGTTGAAAGATAAGACATTCTACAATGGTTATTGAATTGTTTTAGAATGTCACATTCTAAGACGGTTGTTAGCCTAGAACCATCTTAGAATTCGTCTTTGAATTTTATTGGAAAGAAACGTCTTAGAATGTCACATTATAAGACAGTTATAGGCTACAATGGTCTTAGAATGGAACATTCAAAGACAGTTTTTTTTCTTATAGCTCATTCTAAGACGATTTTTTGCTCATAACTCATTCTAAGACAATTTTTTGCTCATAACCGTCTTAAAATGGGACATTCGAAGATAGTTCTTAGCCTATAACTGTCTTCAAATGTGACATTCTAAGACGATTTTCCAAATAACCGTCTTAGAATGTTTTTTTTAAATATAAAAAAATTAAGGATTCTAAGACGGTTTTTCAGCAAAAACAGTCTTAGAAGTCTACTTTCTAAGACGATTTTCCAGATAATCATTTAAAAATGTCTTTTTTAAATAAAAAAATAGAGTATCTTAAGACGGTTTTAGAAGTCTACTTTCTAAGACGGTTTTCTAGAGAACTATCTTAGAATATCTTTTTTAAAAAAATTAAAAAGTTTCAACACGTCAATTATTACATTATACACAATTGAGTACACAAAGAAGCTATAGAAAATAATCTTCTTCCATAAATTATGATAAAATTGTCAAACAATTAACAAATAATAATAATAATATACGTTGGATTCTAAGCTTTTTGTGGGAAATAATGAGATAAGTGGAAGTGTAATTGCAACATTGAAATTTAGCATTAACAACCCTTAAATATGGAAAAAAAAACTAATCTTTTTGTGGAAAATAATCGTTCACCTGATAAGATGGTTCAGGCCTGTCCTTTATATTTGTGTTGGCAAGTAATAATATAAGGTGTTCCCTTTGATTTGCCACATTGCCACATTTCCCTTTGATCACAATCTTGAGCAACAAAAGCTGCATAATAATAATCTCATGAAAGAGGTGAAACGATCTAAATATCTCGATTCTTAATGGAACTAAATAATCCCGGCCACCTTCTAGTGTGGATCTTGACAGAATTGGAGTTTCAATCTATCTTATGACCAAAAAAAGAAATATCAACACAATATATCAAAAACCAACCCCCAAAGTGAGTAATAATATAGGAAGGCAAGCAACACAATTACTTAATAAAAGAGAACATAACTTAAGTGATGAACTCACATGATAGTACCTCAACAAAACCATGAACGTACATGAAACAATTAAGAATAGGTATTATGAAATAAACTTTGATGGGTCAACCACAAAACAAAAGCAAATTAAAACCTTCGGGCAACCAAATTGTCAATTCAATAGCAAAATGTTCCAATGGTATCATTAACCTACATCAAATTACCAAGTTACATTTCATTTCCAGTTTAAAATATATAAAAACCAACACTAAAACCTGATAAATCCAAATTTCTGTCAGACACAAACTGGAAACCATCATGCTCAAATCCTGGCTATAAAAAATAAAGGAATCCAAAAGAGAGGAGAGTGAGACTGACTAGAGCAGCCACGCGCATATCCAGGCCAATTTTTTCCATATACTTGGTTAGTTCTCCCACCACAGCTTCACCAACCTACAAACAAACCATGAAGTCAGATTACCATGCTGAGTCAACGAATGTCTGAGAAACAAAGATAAACCTAGTAGAAGAGTGTTCTCTTTGAAAACAGAAAGAGATCATATGACTATGATACAATTTTGAACCATAATAAGGTAAACATTGCAATGTCTGGACTTACAATTTAACACAACAATGGTGTGGTAGTGTCTGTGTGAAATCGAGAGACTCAAAGTGAGTTTTTGAACAATACATGACAGAGCAATCAAGATAAATGACGAGAAGAAAAAATGGTTGCACAAATAAAATTGAATGTAATATGATCAGGTTAACAAGAATTACGACATCTTCAATATTGAAACCTTTAGTCCACTTTACTAGAGTCCTAGATGCAATCGATGTTTGCCTCACTGGGAATGAGAATGTAAAACCCAGTTCTCTTTGTTTTCCAGGGGGAGGATGAAAACCTTCAGGTGCTGAACCAACAAACTTTGCAAGAGTTGCTGCTATAAAATCGAACAATGCTTGTAAGAAAATAACAAACATATATCAAAGTGTAGGCAGGCTTAATACTTTGTCTGATAGATTTTCCCATAACACACTTACATCTGAAGAGCCAGTTATCAAATTGATCTTTCATGAATGGAGGAAAGAATTAAAAATTTACTCAACCAAAAAAAAAAGATAGCACATAATTTTCTTTCGTGAAATTCAATGAGACTTTTGGTGCATTGATAATCAGTAGTATGCTATAAGCTAGTTCTCTATAATCTTCCATATATCTTGCACCCAATGTTAAACTCAACTAAATCCAACTACTTCTCTGTTCAACTGCCTCTTTAGTATGGAATTTACCTGCTGTTGTTTTTGACTTAATCTGCAGTTTTGATCCTCATTAGATGAATCTGGGACAAGTTGATAACTAAAAGGGAAAACTTAGATACAATACATAAAGTGCTGTTTGAATTGTTTTCTAATCAGCACTAAAGTTTTACTTCAATAATAATCTACATTGTATTTTAATGTAAATTTTTATTATAGAGAGTATCAAAATATAACTTCAATTCTAATTTGAAAATAACATAATCTGCACCTGAGAAATTATTATATCTAATTAAAAATGATTTTCTTATAATGTTATTAAATTGATGATTAGAGGTGATAATTATACAGAAATATGAACTAAATTTTCAAGATGTTGTCGTTAAGGTATTCATTTTCTCAAACAGGATAGCTAAAAATGTGATGAAATAAAAGTGATATTCATAAATTTAAAAATGATTGAACTAATTTCTTGAAACCATAAAATTTAAAATGAGACAACTGAATTAATAATTTGCATCTTGGTTAATTTTAATGAGATCATACTGAATGGTTTTGTGCTTCATTCTCATTTTGCATTGCAAAAATGGTCAATAAAGAAGCTACTACCGCTGCACGGGATTAAATCTGTGTCAAATTTACTAGTTTCCTGCAAGGACTAAGAAAATCATTAAATGTTGTCAACTACAAAACAAAATTAATGACCAGAAGTGCTCATTATTTTCATTTTTTGTGCCATGTTTCAAGCAACTTACAAACAAACTCCAACACAAGTGCTTTTAGAAGAAAAGCCCCAAAGGACCAAACTATGAATTAAGCCTTAAAAAAATAGCTGAAATAAATATATTGCAAAAAAAATTATATAAAGTTACAAATGATAAATGAGGAAATAAATATAATATATTTTATTTTTTTACTAAGTAATAAATTTTTATTAAAAGTAAGGATTCATATGAAAATACAAAGTTATTTCCAAGTATATAATGTTCAAAATAAAACTTAGATGTATATTATTAAGATAAATATTGTTTTTTTAAAATTAGAATTAGAATTTCATTCTTATAACTTAAATTAACTTTTAATGTTTTATAACAACATAATAAGATAAAATTAATTTGAGTTAAAAAAAAGAACAAAGACCCAAAACACTTATAGAAGTGTATCTAAGTTTTGTATTAACATAAAGTAAATTTTTTGTTTTGCAAAAGAGGCATGATTAGAGGACCCACTATTGGCTGTAATTGTGATGCGTGTAATGTCAACCACGTTTCATTATTCATAGAGCTTCCTGCGTAATGAAAATAATATATTACCATATGGGATGGAAGCGAGTAAGGGGAAAGGGACTAAAAAAACAAAAACATTAATGGAAAGTAGGAATAGAATATGGAATTCACATGACTATGAACAATAATAATAATGACAAATATGTAAACTTAAAGCATAAAAATTATACTCTCAAGCGCACAAGCCGTCGGGATGAGAGGGAGTGAATGAGAAGAGAAGAATTCAATTAATAGAAAACAACAAACACATGCAAATGAGAAATCAAGATTTTATTTTCCAAAATAAACGATTATAGAATATTGCAACTCAGAGGTATACCTAGGGAGAACTCTCTGAATCTGGAAAACAAAAAAAACTTGATGAAAGATTGCGGGACGCAGCCCTTAAATAGACAAAACATTTCCTATTTCTACAGTTTTGGTAATCAAAATCGAAAAACCTACCGCTACATTGAACAGTTCTTCACAGTAGTCTTCCGCAGGAAATAATGATGCAATGCTGTCGTTAGATTGTTGTCAGTCATCACCTAAATTGATGCCAAAGCAGTCGTCATCATTCTGGTAGAAATCGTCCGACGATTGTGAGGAGGCTTCGGCGGACTCTTCAGCTAGCTTCTTGGATGAGGAACATGCATTTTCATTCTCCTTTTCCAAAAGATTAAATATCATCATCATATTCTTGGTGAACTTCTCCTTCGAGGTGGAAGATGTCAATGCTGCTATGACTTGTGATCTTTGATTGAGGAACATGCATGCTTCTGGATCCGTTGCTCTAGTGAGGGTTGGGTGTTGTTTAAACCAAAGCGAAACCAGATCCAGATTGGCTCTGGAGTGGTCGAATTGGGACCACCATTTAACCAGAGCTTGTCTCTTGAGTACCGGTAATTGTCCTTTGACCGACACATTACCATAGACATATCTCCATTGGAAGATCCAAGCAAGAGACAATTTACTAAAGAAGGGTAAGTCTATCGAAAAAGGATCATTTTCAGGGTGCTCAAACTTCTTTGTAAAGATGGTTAGGCCAGATACTACCTCAGAGGGAAGTATCTCCAGGATTGGTCCATAAAAATTCCACCATTCCAAAAACCACTGGGGAAACTTATACTGGACATTTTGTTTAAAATAAATAAGCCATGAATGCATAAAGTATTTATTCTGAAAATGAAAGACATTATACCAAGCAGTTTGATAATCCCAATAAGAAAAACCAATAGGATCATAGTTTTGGAATGCTAAAGGTTCGAGTTGTTGAATAATGGTTTTGCCTTTTGGTTGGTGAAGGGTTAAAGGAGTTTGGGATAGGTTTCTGATCATAGTTGCTAGGCTTTCATTATCTTCATCTTCAGAAGTAATATCAGCCTATGTTTTGGATGGAAGGCTGTTTGGAAGGTGGGAAAGACCCTGTTCTTGAAGGGCCAAAGGATTGGCATGGCATAATCGACCTTTGTTTGGGATTGAGGTTTAGGTTTCTAAGTAGAAGACTCAGTTATGGATTGAGGTAATGCCCGGGTAGATGACCCAGATTTTGATTGTTTTTTGGGATCTCCTTCTTGTTTGGATGAAGATCCAGACCCTATATGGGCGATTAAGCCGGCCACGACTAGCCTTGGTTTGGTACTTTTGCCTCTTCCTCTTCCTCGTGAGGAGGAAGATGATTTTATTGAATTTGGCATACGATCACTACTGGTTTCTCCCCTGTAAATATTCACGAGTG
>QARZ01020629.1:0-15086 GCA_013407115.1 Glycine latifolia
TTTCAGAACACACTTTGAATAATGGAAAATAAGTTTCCAGAAAAAAATGGTTGAGGGATGATAAGAAGGTGAAAAGATGAAACGATGCCTTGGTTGGAAGTTGCTTTCTCTAGCAAAGCATAATGACAAATTGTTTCAACAACAGTGGTTGAATATCGTTTCCTTTAACAAAGTACGACAACATCACTCTGTTTTCCCCTGAATTGATTAGAGGCTTTTAAGGTTACATCCATGGCAAACATGTGGGTGGTCCATGGGTCTTCAACGCCTGTGGTGGCTTGATGCGTGAACAATGGGTTTAGAGGGGCAGTGACAAGGGGAATAAACACATCATGGAGGATGAAGATTGGTTAAGGTGCTCTAATTGTGTATTTGAACAATGTCAATACTTTTAGAAACTAAGTTTCCAAAAGTGTAGATTTAACACGTTCAAAAATATGTTTCTAGAAGTGTTTAAAGTAATATGTTCTGTAAATTAAAATACAAAACATTTATCTATATCACAAAATGTGACTCAAATAGAATATGGAGGAAATCAAACACGAAGTCTTATACCACTACGTCAATCTTATAGATTAGTCACAATAAGAGTTTAACTTGTAAAGTTCAATGTTCTTTAGGATAAATTGCAATCCTTTAATTCCTAATCCACGATTTTGGTCAAGCTACTTTTTTTGAGATCTTAGTTTCTAGATTTTATAAAATTTGCAATTTTGGTCCAATTCTCATTTTTCACATATATTTACTATTTAATTTAACAAATGATTAATGATATGTTAATATTGTAATGAGGGAAAATTGACCATTGAAAAATATTTTAATTAATTAAATTGTAAAAAAAATGCAATGGCTACCATTGAAGTAGACATATAAGGTAATGTAGAGGAAAAATGGATGTTAAATTAAATAAATAAATCATGACAATAAGAAGAAAATATATTGACAAATACCTAAGGTATGAAAGGAAAGTTAACAAAGATGATTAGTTGACACTTATCGACTGAAAGTATGATGATAGTGAGATCTAAGAATGATAGCTATCATCGTGTCCAATTGAATACCTAAGCATCAAGGCAATAAAAAATTCTGATTGGAGATGAATTAGGGTTTGAAGAAAGAATAAAGATTTTCTCCCAAATTTCTTGAATGTATACAAATATTAGTGTTAATTTTTCAATGCCTTAATCTTAGACTTGACTCAAAATTCAAATATCATTATAAGAATAACAATTGTTGCAGTACCAATAAGACATGCAAATATTATCCCTCAAAGAAGTGATTTCAAATAATGCACAGGAACGAAGGATGTTAGATTGAACAAATAAAGCATGAAAATGAGAAGAAAAGATATTGAGAAATACCTGAGGCATGAAAGGAAATTTGATAAAGGTTATCTTTTGACAATGACCAATTAAAAGTGCGATGACAATGAGATCTAAGACGATAATTATCACCGTCGGGGAGATGAGTTAGGGTTTTTCAGATTGAATGAAGATTTTCTCTCAAAGTGGTGAATATATACACATATTAGTTTGAATCGGGTATTAGTTCGGATCGGGTATTATTTGGTTTTTTAATGCCTTAATGTGAGGCTTGGTCGAATTCAGTGTTCAACCTAACTCGGATTTTTACCTTTGGATTGTAGAGTTTTTTTGTGGATATTTGAGACCATTAATATCTAAATTCCATATTAAATATTTGACAATTAGGATTAAGTCAATTAAAATTATTATGGACCTCTTAGAATGAGAGTTTAGGCCTAATTCAAATTCAAAAGCTAACTCATAAGGTGATGACTGTTATTTACTTATATATTCTTCAACGACACTATCTCTAGTTGATGTGAGACTTGAATTTTTCTTAATATACACCTCACACTTATGAGTTTAGTGTGTGAATAATATGATACTGATTCATTAATAGATCTAGAGTATGCTCTGATACTATTTTACAAGTTAGACTTGATCTTAATTCAATTTTACAAAATCAACTTGTAAGGTGAGGATTGTCCCCATATTTATACTTTAATTAAGTCATATCGCTAGTTAATGTGAGATCTCTAATATGATCATAAGATTATTTCTCCAAATTTTTAATGCAGAATACTAGTTAATACAAACCCATTTACACCCATATGAATACGTAATTACAATTTAATTAGTAGTTAAAATATTTATCTTTATCACTTTATACTTGTTTTTTTAAGAAGAAAAATAACGTTTTTTTTAACCACCGTTGTTAGTATCTTTGATTCCTTAGTGAAACTGAGGTATTCTGATAAGCTTTGGTCATTTGGGTTTGCTCCTCGTCAAGGATGTATCTTGCGGAGATTGAATTCATGTCTCCCCACAAACTCAGCGTATATTGTTAATTGAGCTACTTCCACTGGATAAATAATAATAATAAATTTAATCCATTTTCTAATTAGAAATTAGTTTTAATTTGTTAATCATTGACATTAATTAACATTTTTCCTATTTTTTTAAAAAATAAACAAATTAGAATTAGATCTAATAGAAAAAATTAGTCCTTTCACGATATGGCAACATCATTGATATATATGTTTTCATTTTGGCTTGTTTTTAATATAATTGTTTCTAAAGGAATATACAAATGAAAACCAAAATAATTACCATACATCCTCTTATATTGAAATTGCTTTACTTGTGTAACTGTTGCATAAATCAGGCATATTTTCTGGACAAGTAGTAAAGCAATAAATCATAAAAAGACAATCGAATCGCATGAAAGTCTTATGTGAAGACTGCCATTTTTCTTCTTGTAACGAGTACCCCTAATGTGAAAAGCATGAATATACAGCAAAGTATCAAACAAGAAAAACACGCACAAACTATTCAAAAATAAACTCAATTTTTTCTTAGCCCGAGGCTCTGTAATTTTTAACATGTGCCAATACATAATTGGTAGAAGTTAGCTACTACCTTGATCATTTTAAATAGAATTTACTTGGCCAACAAATAGCAGCTAAATTAAGCGAAAAGAGTTTGAAATGGTATGGACTTTGAAGTAAAACTCAATGGTTAGCAATTTTTTCTTCTTTTTTTTTGTTTTTATTGTTGTCGAATAATCAGCACATTTTTCTAGTGACAAACTAATATTGCAATAATAGTTAAGTCTTACATTTTCTTTCAACCAATTAGTTATTTACACTAGGCAATAACGTGCATTACGTGGTTGGGCCGCATGCCATAAGGAATTAATTGCAACATAGCTCCAAAGGCATTAGGAGTTATTTACACTAGGCAATAATATGTTTTCATTTTTTATCAAATAACAACGACATTAAGAATTAATAATATTTTTTTTCTTAATCATTTAGTTATTTTTTATTAATCCAAAATTCGACCAGAAGATAAATAAAGTCTAATTAAAAATTATTTTTATTAAGAATTAAATCAGCATAATTTAACCTTAATTTTAACACATTAAAAACTTGTGTGTCTAATTACTTGAAAATATATATATTTTTTAAATTTAAAATTTAACATATTTAAATTCATATAACTATTATTGATGTTTTTAAGAAAATACTATTAGTAAAAATTTAATATATACACACATTTAAAATTTATCGAGTAACTATTTTCTATTAAATGAAAAGTCATCTTTTAGAAAAAATAACTAAAAGGTGAAAAATATAATAAAAGAATAACTAATAATTAAAATTTTAAACATTTTCATATGAATGTAAGTGCATCCCTATTAAAACAGGAGAAAATATTAAAAAATATTGGAAGTAGAGATAGAATTCATCACCTTATATTATAATAATTTATTTTATTCGAATAAGATTATCTCTTATAAAAAAATACATATGATTTATAAAAAAATAATATTATATCCCTATTAACTCACAAACTACATTAAATCTTGGAGCGTCAGTTTTGCAATCTCTGCAATATTACACAAATACTTAATACTCTTATTTATGAGAACTATGTTGTTAGTCTGCCATTGTATATTCCCGGAGAGTACAAAGAAAATACAGGCAATCTAAATTAGGTAAAATAGTAAATTTGGTTCTTAAATACTAATATATTTAAAAAAAATCTAAAAATAGTTTATTTCTTTCAAGTTTGTCGTTCATTTAAGATAAGTTCATGTCATCATTAAAATGCAATTTAATCATGCATATATGAACTAAATTACATTTCAATAATAATATAAAGGATTAAATTAAAATTCTAATGATGACATGTAAAGATCTGTTTGAAACGTTGGACAAACGTGAAAGAAAAAAGTTATTTTTAATTTTTTTTGTTTATTAACATTTAATGACTAATTTGAATTTGTCATATACTTTAAACTTTTAAGGATCAAATTGATTATTCTACCTCAAAATTAAATAGGAAGAAAAAAAGGTTTGTTATAAAAAATATACAACTAAAAAATAAATTTAAAATTTTCTCTTTTATAATTTTTTTCTGTTTTTTTTTCTTACCAGTTATAGGACAAGAGTAGAATAAATAAGATAATAAGAAAGAGCAATATTATATTTTTTACTAATTTCTTACAAATTCTTATACTACCATAAAATATAAATTAAAAGAAATAAATATTTCATTTATACTACCATATAATATAAATAAAGTAATTTTTTACTAATTCTTGAAAATATAAAATGCATTCAACATTTATAATATAAAGGAAGTCTAAGAATTAGTAGAAGAATTTAGAATTATTAAAAAAGAACATCGTTGAACATTTGTTGTAACTCGTGTTAAAATAATTTTGGCCATTACTTTTTTTCTTTTTAAGTCGTGTTATATTATTTAGACTTTCTTTCAAAGACTTCATTTTAGGATTTCGCTCAAAATCAAACATATATTTTAAAAATAAGTGTAGAGTTAGTAATTTTATATTATAAGAATATATGTATAAAATTTAAAGAATTTATTTAATAAATTTTTATAAAAGGTTATGATCACGGAGACCAAATGACAGGATTTTGGGTTGTGAATGAGTAGCTCACTAAATCATTCTTTTTTTACTATTTGTGTGACCTTCTAGCAACTTGATGAGTAGCATGGTTAAAGATGTTCCTAGGTTCTTATTTATAAATCTGAGTCATGTGCTTAGTTATCCGAAGTCTGAACCTTTCAAACCTACTTATTAGGTATGTATAATTTTCTGCTACAATAATGTATCTCTTTTTGTTGTTGCAAGTTATAGGGAAGAGATGCTTGATGTTCTGGACCAATATTAGGCCCAGTAAAAAACCAAATAATTCAGTCCACCTCCTAAGTAGTATCATGATATTGGCATTCCAGATCCAGACATTGGTGTTTGGTACTAAAAATTTGCATCCCAAAATTGACACTCCCGAAGATCTCGATCACATCTATAGTTCTTTGACCAACTCACCTAACCTCGCTGTGCTCCAAAGCCAATATACAATACCATAACCTTTCTCCTTATTAGGTATGCTATCTTCTTTTCACACTCTTATTGAGTACCTCCTCACTTGAACGTGAGAGTAATTGCAAGTAACAACTCCATAAAAACCCTCCAAATTTGGAGAATTTTAAAATGTTCATCAAGAATGAAAAATTAAAGATTTTGTAAGATCACATGATAATTCCTAATGTTAAGAAACTATACAAAGATTAAAATGATTACAGAACATTTCCTTCTCTTCATTTCATATTTCATCAAAATATATATAGTCAAGTAAAATCAATGCCCTGTAAAATCCACGTTTCACTTGCTAATGCCAATCACAAATCCCAAATTACTATAGTAGCAAATTATTATCATTATTATCATTTTCTTCCTATGATAATTGTGGTATATTGACTTCTTAACATCAGATGACAACAAACAAACTACAAAAATTCCACCAGCAGCATGTTGAATAGAATGGAAGTTCCCTGCAGCTGAACTAAAGTTGCAAAAAGTTACTAGATTCACTGAAACTCTCCCAAAATGACCCCTCAAAAAAGCTCTTTACGTGAGAAGTCTTAAACTGCACCATCAAGGCAAGTAAGTTTTGTGCTTTACTAAGTGTTTATTTTCATTTTTCAGGTAATTATGGTCATATCATAAGGTTTCTAGTATCTCATAGTGACCATACCCATGAAATAGCACATTGATGGAAATCTCCTTATCGTTCCTGTATTCTTCACCATATTTTGCTCTGTTTACCAAATCAACCTAGCCTGTCTTTCATGAAAACAGAAATTGGAGTCCTGACAAGTCATGAAGCTGTGTCAGATACGGAGCAATGGCAAAATTGAAAAGAAAATAATAAGCACCATAGAAGACATAAACTATAATTGTTTCTCCGAAGCAATCTAGGCTTTATATTGCTATCAGTGTCTTCAGTCTAAGATTCACGGATTTATATATCCATTAATTCTCCATTTCTTAAAGCTCCGTTAACATGCTTGAAAGATTAATCAACTTTTGTTGCAGGACATAGCTCTAGAATCTACTGATATTTGTTTTGGTTTACTTATGCTACAACACTATCCATCATATTTTAATCATCATTGTAACAAACTTTTAAATTGTGAATGGTAATTGGAGTAACGTAGACAACACTGATCCACAGCTTGTAACTGCACCCCCAAACACACACTTAGTAGATGTTATGGCAAACATCTTATGCCTCTCATTAAATGAAAGTGACAACTATAAAATAACCATAAGCAACACATAAATTCAATTCTATAACTCACTTCAAAACATGAGAAGTCATCAATAGCTCTGGTTCGCCGCCCCATACATAAGGCTATTGAATTCTCTGCACATATGTATCGAAATCCCCTTCGATAAACCTACAGATATGTCAAACATAACAGAATAACCAAGTCAAAAAAACCACAACCCAAAATAATTATATATCTTCAAATTACAAAGCTTACCATTCTGTTTCCTCGTGCCTTTCCATCAGCTCATCTACGACCTAAATTGGAATATAAAGATTGTTAGAAAAATGGAAAAGAAAAAAAAAGCTTTTCTTTTATCTTCTAAGCTCTTGAACACAATGATCATACTTAAGCTCTTAGTTCATCCGCCAATTCCCTCTGACGATTCTCATCAGGTACTTTTTCCCCATTTCTCAAGCAAGCTCCATGAGCTATTGCTCTAAACAAACACCGACCATCAGCAGGTACTCCTGCACCATTCAGTGAGTATTAACTCATACAAAATTTCTAACTCAATCTTTTTATCTCCAAACTAAACTGAATATCACAAAAACACTACAAATTCTCATAAAAAACTCAACAGTACCAATTCAAAAACCTTTCAGTATTCATTCAGCTTCCATAAAAACTCCCCACAAACAGAACACCCTTCATCCTTTTTAATCGGCTACCAACAGATAATCAATAGTAACAGCAATGTTTAATCAAAAAAGTAAAAAAGGCTAATGCTACCGAAACAAAATTAGCACAAATATCATCAAACTTCAAAACAAGCAACATCAACGAATTCCTATTCTTTAAAGTGTAACAAATTTCATTTCTCATAAAGTAGATAAAAAGTATTTCTTATATATATATATATATATATATATATATATATATATATATATATATATAAGAAATACTTTTTATCTACTTTATGAGAAATGAAATTTGTTACACTTTAAAGAATAGGAATTCGTTGATGTTGCTTGTTTTGAAGTTTGATGATATTTGTGCTAATTTTGTTTCGGTAGCATTAGCCTTTTTTACTTTTTTGATTAAACATTGCTGTTACTATTGATTATCTGTTGGTAGCCGATTAAAAAGGATGAAGGGTGTTCTGTTTGTGGGGAGTTTTTATGGAAGCTGAATGAATACTGAAAGGTTTTTGAATTGGTACTGTTGAGTTTTTTATGAGAATTTGTAGTGTTTTTGTGATATTCAGTTTAGTTTGGAGATAAAAAGATTGAGTTAGAAATTTTGTATGAGTTAATACTCACTGAATGGTGCAGGAGTACCTGCTGATGGTCGGTGTTTGTTTAGAGCAATAGCTCATGGAGCTTGCTTGAGAAATGGGGAAAAAGTACCTGATGAGAATCGTCAGAGGGAATTGGCGGATGAACTAAGAGCTTAAGTATGATCATTGTGTTCAAGAGCTTAGAAGATAAAAGAAAAGCTTTTTTTTTCTTTTCCATTTTTCTAACAATCTTTATATTCCAATTTAGGTCGTAGATGAGCTGATGGAAAGGCACGAGGAAACAGAATGGTAAGCTTTGTAATTTGAAGATATATAATTATTTTGGGTTGTGGTTTTTTTGACTTGGTTATTCTGTTATGTTTGACATATCTGTAGGTTTATCGAAGGGGATTTCGATACATATGTGCAGAGAATTCAATAGCCTTATGTATGGGGCGGCGAACCAGAGCTATTGATGACTTCTCATGTTTTGAAGTGAGTTATAGAATTGAATTTATGTGTTGCTTATGGTTATTTTATAGTTGTCACTTTCATTTAATGAGAGGCATAAGATGTTTGCCATAACATCTACTAAGTGTGTGTTTGGGGGTGCAGTTACAAGCTGTGGATCAGTGTTGTCTACGTTACTCCAATTACCATTCACAATTTAAAAGTTTGTTACAATGATGATTAAAATATGATGGATAGTGTTGTAGCATAAGTAAACCAAAACAAATATCAGTAGATTCTAGAGCTATGTCCTGCAACAAAAGTTGATTAATCTTTCAAGCATGTTAACGGAGCTTTAAGAAATGGAGAATTAATGGATATATAAATCCGTGAATCTTAGACTGAAGACACTGATAGCAATATAAAGCCTAGATTGCTTCGGAGAAACAATTATAGTTTATGTCTTCTATGGTGCTTATTATTTTCTTTTCAATTTTGCCATTGCTCCGTATCTGACACAGCTTCATGACTTGTCAGGACTCCAATTTCTGTTTTCATGAAAGACAGGCTAGGTTGATTTGGTAAACAGAGCAAAATATGGTGAAGAATACAGGAACGATAAGGAGATTTCCATCAATGTGCTATTTCATGGGTATGGTCACTATGAGATACTAGAAACCTTATGATATGACCATAATTACCTGAAAAATGAAAATAAACACTTAGTAAAGCACAAAACTTACTTGCCTTGATGGTGCAGTTTAAGACTTCTCACGTAAAGAGCTTTTTTGAGGGGTCATTTTGGGAGAGTTTCAGTGAATCTAGTAACTTTTTGCAACTTTAGTTCAGCTGCAGGGAACTTCCATTCTATTCAACATGCTGCTGGTGGAATTTTTGTAGTTTGTTTGTTGTCATCTGATGTTAAGAAGTCAATATACCACAATTATCATAGGAAGAAAATGATAATAATGATAATAATTTGCTACTATAGTAATTTGGGATTTGTGATTGGCATTAGCAAGTGAAACGTGGATTTTACAGGGCATTGATTTTACTTGACTATATATATTTTGATGAAATATGAAATGAAGAGAAGGAAATGTTCTGTAATCATTTTAATCTTTGTATAGTTTCTTAACATTAGGAATTATCATGTGATCTTACAAAATCTTTAATTTTTCATTCTTGATGAACATTTTAAAATTCTCCAAATTTGGAGGGTTTTTATGGAGTTGTTACTTGCAATTACTCTCACGTTCAAGTGAGGAGGTACTCAATAAGAGTGTGAAAAGAAGATAGCATACCTAATAAGGAGAAAGGTTATGGTATTGTATATTGGCTTTGGAGCACAGCGAGGTTAGGTGAGTTGGTCAAAGAACTATAGATGTGATCGAGATCTTCGGGAGTGTCAATTTTGGGATGCAAATTTTTAGTACCAAACACCAATGTCTGGATCTGGAATGCCAATATCATGATACTACTTAGGAGGTGGACTGAATTATTTGGTTTTTTACTGGGCCTAATATTGGTCCAGAACATCAAGCATCTCTTCCCTATAACTTGCAACAACAAAAAGAGATACATTATTGTAGCAGAAAATTATACATACCTAATAAGTAGGTTTGAAAGGTTCAGACTTCGGATAACTAAGCACATGACTCAGATTTATAAATAAGAACCTAGGAACATCTTTAACCATGCTACTCATCAAGTTGCTAGAAGGTCACACAAATAGTAAAAAAAGAATGATTTAGTGAGCTACTCATTCACAACCCAAAATCCTGTCATTTGGTCTCCGTGATCATAACCTTTTATAAAAATTTATTAAATAAATTCTTTAAATTTTATACATATATTCTTATAATATAAAATTACTAACTCTACACTTATTTTTAAAATATATGTTTGATTTTGAGCGAAATCCTAAAATGAAGTCTTTGAAAGAAAGTCTAAATAATATAACACGACTTAAAAAGAAAAAAAGTAATGGCCAAAATTATTTTAACACGAGTTACAACAAATGTTCAACGATGTTCTTTTTTAATAATTCTAAATTCTTCTACTAATTCTTAGACTTCCTTTATATTATAAATGTTGAATGCATTTTATATTTTCAAGAATTAGTAAAAAATTACTTTATTTATATTATATGGTAGTATAAATGAAATATTTATTTCTTTTAATTTATATTTTATGGTAGTATAAGAATTTGTAAGAAATTAGTAAAAAATATAATATTGCTCTTTCTTATTATCTTATTTATTCTACTCTTGTCCTATAACTGGTAAGAAAAAAAAACAGAAAAAAATTATAAAAGAGAAAATTTTAAATTTATTTTTTAGTTGTATATTTTTTATAACAAACCTTTTTTTCTTCCTATTTAATTTTGAGGTAGAATAATCAATTTGATCCTTAAAAGTTTAAAGTATATGACAAATTCAAATTAGTCATTAAATGTTAATAAACAAAAAAAATTAAAAATAACTTTTTTCTTTCACGTTTGTCCAACGTTTCAAACAGATCTTTACATGTCATCATTAGAATTTTAATTTAATCCTTTATATTATTATTGAAATGTAATTTAGTTCATATATGCATGATTAAATTGCATTTTAATGATGACATGAACTTATCTTAAATGAACGACAAACTTGAAAGAAATAAACTATTTTTAGATTTTTTTTAAATATATTAGTATTTAAGAACCAAATTTACTATTTTACCTAATTTAGATTGCCTGTATTTTCTTTGTACTCTCCGGGAATATACAATGGCAGACTAACAACATAGTTCTCATAAATAAGAGTATTAAGTATTTGTGTAATATTGCAGAGATTGCAAAACTGACGCTCCAAGATTTAATGTAGTTTGTGAGTTAATAGGGATATAATATTATTTTTTTATAAATCATATGTATTTTTTTATAAGAGATAATCTTATTCGAATAAAATAAATTATTATAATATAAGGTGATGAATTCTATCTCTACTTCCAATATTTTTTAATATTTTCTCCTGTTTTAATAGGGATGCACTTACATTCATATGAAAATGTTTAAAATTTTAATTATTAGTTATTCTTTTATTATATTTTTCACCTTTTAGTTATTTTTTCTAAAAGATGACTTTTCATTTAATAGAAAATAGTTACTCGATAAATTTTAAATGTGTGTATATATTAAATTTTTACTAATAGTATTTTCTTAAAAACATCAATAATAGTTATATGAATTTAAATATGTTAAATTTTAAATTTAAAAAATATATATATTTTCAAGTAATTAGACACACAAGTTTTTAATGTGTTAAAATTAAGGTTAAATTATGCTGATTTAATTCTTAATAAAAATAATTTTTAATTAGACTTTATTTATCTTCTGGTCGAATTTTGGATTAATAAAAAATAACTAAATGATTAAGAAAAAAAATATTATTAATTCTTAATGTCGTTGTTATTTGATAAAAAATGAAAACATATTATTGCCTAGTGTAAATAACTCCTAATGCCTTTGGAGCTATGTTGCAATTAATTCCTTATGGCATGCGGCCCAACCACGTAATGCACGTTATTGCCTAGTGTAAATAACTAATTGGTTGAAAGAAAATGTAAGACTTAACTATTATTGCAATATTAGTTTGTCACTAGAAAAATGTGCTGATTATTCGACAACAATAAAAACAAAAAAAAAGAAGAAAAAATTGCTAACCATTGAGTTTTACTTCAAAGTCCATACCATTTCAAACTCTTTTCGCTTAATTTAGCTGCTATTTGTTGGCCAAGTAAATTCTATTTAAAATGATCAAGGTAGTAGCTAACTTCTACCAATTATGTATTGGCACATGTTAAAAATTACAGAGCCTCGGGCTAAGAAAAAATTGAGTTTATTTTTGAATAGTTTGTGCGTGTTTTTCTTGTTTGATACTTTGCTGTATATTCATGCTTTTCACATTAGGGGTACTCGTTACAAGAAGAAAAATGGCAGTCTTCACATAAGACTTTCATGCGATTCGATTGTCTTTTTATGATTTATTGCTTTACTACTTGTCCAGAAAATATGCCTGATTTATGCAACAGTTACACAAGTAAAGCAATTTCAATATAAGAGGATGTATGGTAATTATTTTGGTTTTCATTTGTATATTCCTTTAGAAACAATTATATTAAAAACAAGCCAAAATGAAAACATATATATCAATGATGTTGCCATATCGTGAAAGGACTAATTTTTTCTATTAGATCTAATTCTAATTTGTTTATTTTTTAAAAAAATAGGAAAAATGTTAATTAATGTCAATGATTAACAAATTAAAACTAATTTCTAATTAGAAAATGGATTAAATTTATTATTATTATTTATCCAGTGGAAGTAGCTCAATTAACAATATACGCTGAGTTTGTGGGGAGACATGAATTCAATCTCCGCAAGATACATCCTTGACGAGGAGCAAACCCAAATGACCAAAGCTTATCAGAATACCTCAGTTTCACTAAGGAATCAAAGATACTAACAACGGTGGTTAAAAAAAACGTTATTTTTCTTCTTAAAAAAACAAGTATAAAGTGATAAAGATAAATATTTTAACTACTAATTAAATTGTAATTACGTATTCATATGGGTGTAAATGGGTTTGTATTAACTAGTATTCTGCATTAAAAATTTGGAGAAATAATCTTATGATCATATTAGAGATCTCACATTAACTAGCGATATGACTTAATTAAAGTATAAATATGGGGACAATCCTCACCTTACAAGTTGATTTTGTAAAATTGAATTAAGATCAAGTCTAACTTGTAAAATAGTATCAGAGCATACTCTAGATCTATTAATGAATCAGTATCATATTATTCACACACTAAACTCATAAGTGTGAGGTGTATATTAAGAAAAATTCAAGTCTCACATCAACTAGAGATAGTGTCGTTGAAGAATATATAAGTAAATAACAGTCATCACCTTATGAGTTAGCTTTTGAATTTGAATTAGGCCTAAACTCTCATTCTAAGAGGTCCATAATAATTTTAATTGACTTAATCCTAATTGTCAAATATTTAATATGGAATTTAGATATTAATGGTCTCAAATATCCACAAAAAAACTCTACAATCCAAAGGTAAAAATCCGAGTTAGGTTGAACACTGAATTCGACCAAGCCTCACATTAAGGCATTAAAAAACCAAATAATACCCGATCCGAACTAATACCCGATTCAAACTAATATGTGTATATATTCACCACTTTGAGAGAAAATCTTCATTCAATCTGAAAAACCCTAACTCATCTCCCCGACGGTGATAATTATCGTCTTAGATCTCATTGTCATCGCACTTTTAATTGGTCATTGTCAAAAGATAACCTTTATCAAATTTCCTTTCATGCCTCAGGTATTTCTCAATATCTTTTCTTCTCATTTTCATGCTTTATTTGTTCAATCTAACATCCTTCGTTCCTGTGCATTATTTGAAATCACTTCTTTGAGGGATAATATTTGCATGTCTTATTGGTACTGCAACAATTGTTATTCTTATAATGATATTTGAATTTTGAGTCAAGTCTAAGATTAAGGCATTGAAAAATTAACACTAATATTTGTATACATTCAAGAAATTTGGGAGAAAATCTTTATTCTTTCTTCAAACCCTAATTCATCTCCAATCAGAATTTTTTATTGCCTTGATGCTTAGGTATTCAATTGGACACGATGATAGCTATCATTCTTAGATCTCACTATCATCATACTTTCAGTCGATAAGTGTCAACTAATCATCTTTGTTAACTTTCCTTTCATACCTTAGGTATTTGTCAATATATTTTCTTCTTATTGTCATGATTTATTTATTTAATTTAACATCCATTTTTCCTCTACATTACCTTATATGTCTACTTCAATGGTAGCCATTGCATTTTTTTTACAATTTAATTAATTAAAATATTTTTCAATGGTCAATTTTCCCTCATTACAATATTAACATATCATTAATCATTTGTTAAATTAAATAGTAAATATATGTGAAAAATGAGAATTGGACCAAAATTGCAAATTTTATAAAATCTAGAAACTAAGATCTCAAAAAAAGTAGCTTGACCAAAATCGTGGATTAGGAATTAAAGGATTGCAATTTATCCTAAAGAACATTGAACTTTACAAGTTAAACTCTTATTGTGACTAATCTATAAGATTGACGTAGTGGTATAAGACTTCGTGTTTGATTTCCTCCATATTCTATTTGAGTCACATTTTGTGATATAGATAAATGTTTTGTATTTTAATTTACAGAACATATTACTTTAAACACTTCTAGAAACATATTTTTGAACGTGTTAAATCTACACTTTTGGAAACTTAGTTTCTAAAAGTATTGACATTGTTCAAATACACAATTAGAGCACCTTAACCAATCTTCATCCTCCATGATGTGTTTATTCCCCTTGTCACTGCCCCTCTAAACCCATTGTTCACGCATCAAGCCACCACAGGCGTTGAAGACCCATGGACCACCCACATGTTTGCCATGGATGTAACCTTAAAAGCCTCTAATCAATTCAGGGGAAAACAGAGTGATGTTGTCGTACTTTGTTAAAGGAAACGATATTCAACCACTGTTGTTGAAACAATTTGTCATTATGCTTTGCTAGAGAAAGCAACTTCCAACCAAGGCATCGTTTCATCTTTTCACCTTCTTATCATCCCTCAACCATTTTTTTCTGGAAACTTATTTTCCATTATTCAAAGTGTGTTCTGAAA
>QARZ01020683.1:0-10040 GCA_013407115.1 Glycine latifolia
TGAGTACAGAAATATGAGAAAATATAGGTAAAAAGGTGACTCATCAAAACCCCCCACACTTAGCCTTTTGCACTCCTGGGCAAAATCCAAAAATAAAGCAAGGAACAATTCTAAAGACATTAAAGAAAGTGACACAACAGAAAGAAATAAGATCGATAAAAAGAAAACACCAAGACACAAAGACAGACTGTAAAATAAACAGTTCCGCACAATCCTTAATGAATACTGGGAAAAGAGAAAGGAATTGGCAATTTAGAACACATAAAGAGTCAAAGAAACTACACACTTATGGAATGTATCCAAGCATTCAAAACTTAGCAAGACAATCAATCCGCTCAAAAGGTGAATTAAAAGCAACAGAACTTCACCAGATGCACTGTATCACACTGTATCTCTCAAGTGTTTAGGCAATTGAATACTCTCAAAACACTCATGAAAACAAGCAACAGATAGACTTGGCATGCCTCTACAATCAACACTCAATAAACATGCATAAAAGGATCAAAAGGTCTTTTCAGGGTTGTAATGTGGTCAAGGACATGGTAGGGAATAAAATATGGGATAAGTAGCTGCAAACCAGAGGAACTAGAGGAGCAATGGGGAATAAGTAAGAAGTAGGCACAAGCACAAACCCAAGAGTCTCTAATAAGCCTCTAACACCATTCCTTTTCCTTTGCTTCAAACACAACAACCTTTCTTTAAATCTTTATTTTCAAACAAACAAGAGGTATTTTAGCCTTCTTTTCTTTTCTCTTTTCTCTTTTTTTTTTTTTTTTGAACTGCAGAAAACTGAAATTGCGGTACTGAGATAACATGATGCATAGAAATATGAAGAATAAGATGAGCATCAGAGTAAACCAACAAGCCAGAGGCATCATCAAAAACAATGTGCATGCACCCCCCCGCACTTATTCCCAAAACAATTCCAAAGCTCCAAAATTCCCTAAGGTTAAGGTAATAATTGTTTTTCACTTAAGGCTTGTAATGGGCTTCAAACAATAGAAGGGAAATTAGGCTCAACGGGGTTATCAAAGGAATTAAATTCAGGGTAAGCTTATTTGGCCAGAGGCTTATCAAAACAAGAATGCCTTAATCATATCCAAACATGCATGAGAATCAAGAAATATCAAACAGAGTCAAGACAAGGCAACTGTGCAAGCAATCAAGAGGCATAACACACATGAAAGAACAGATAATGGCTCAAATTCTCACACAGGGTATAACTGTCACAATTAAATCAACCTTTCAAACTTCATAATCATCTTTCAAAGTAGAGAAAAACATGGATTCCAAACCATAATGTACGAAGCAACTCTTATCTAAGAGTGAAGTAAATGCCAAAACCTATTCAAAACCCAGAAATCAAAAAGAAAATGCAAAACTATACGCAAACAACACAACATAATAAGAATTAAAACTAACAAAAAAAAAACAAAAAGGAGAATCTCCCCCCCCCCCACACACTTGAATTGCACATTGTCCCCAATGTGGCACAAACAAAAGATCAGAGCAATCAGACTAATGCAATCAGTAAGGACTAATGCGATAAAAGTAAAGGAGGAGAAAGAAAAAGAAAACTCCCTAAGGTGTAGTGGAAGATGGAAGGGAGTCAGGGTCAAGCAGAGGCATCTCCTCCACAACTGCATCCAGCAAGGAAGGATTGCTGAGGAATGGCTTAAGACGGTGCCCATTGATCTTGAAGCTCTTTCCTGTGGACTCACTTTGGATTTCAACTGTACCATAAGGATAAACATTAGTAACAACAAAGGGTCCAATCCACTTTGACCGTAACTTACCACCCATGAGTCCGAGCCTAGAATTGTACAAGAGAACTTTCTGGCCAACTTCGAAGTCCTTCCTAGCTATCAGGCTATCATGGAACTTCTTGGTCTTCTCTTTGTAGAACTTTGAGTTCTCATAAGCTTCAAGGCGGATCTCATCTAGTTCGCTTAGCTGCAACTTCCTTTCCTCACCAGCTTGATCCATGGAGAAATTGCAGGTCTTCACAGCCCAATAGGCTCGGTGCTCAATCTCAACAGGTAGATGACATGCCTTGCCAAAGACAACTCGATAAGGAGACATTCCTATGGGTGCTTTGTAGGCAGTCCTATGCGCCCAAAGAGCATCATCCAGCCTTATACTCCAATCTTTTCTGTTGGGCTGGACAATCTTCTCTAAGATCCTCTTGATTTCTCGGTTTGAAATTTCAGCTTGCCCATTAGTTTGGGGTGGTATGGTGTAGAGACTCGATGCAGAACCCCATATTTCTTGAGCAAAGCTTGCATGGATCTATTGCAAAAATGGGTGCCTTGATCACTAATGATGGCTCTGGGTATTCCAAACCTGCAAAATATGTTAGATCGAACAAAATCTACAACAACCCGAGCGTCATTAGTCCTAGTGGCTCTGGCTTCCACCCATTTTGAAACATAATCAACAGCTAAGAGGATGTAAGAAAAACCAAAAGAAACAGGAAAGGGACCCATGAAATCAATACCCCAGACATCAAACACCTCACAGAATAGCATGGGTTGCTGAGGCATCTGTTGTCTCCATGTAAGGGATCCTCCTGCTCTCTGACACTGCTCACAAGTGCTACAGGTCTTTGCCGCATCTCTGAAGATGGTAGGCCAGTAAAATCCACAATCAAGAACCTTGCGAGCTGTCCTCTGTATACCGAGATGGCCACCTACTGAGGAAGAATGACAGAACTGCAAAACTGAATTAATTTCATGATCTGGTATGCATCTCCTAATCACCTGGTCACTGCACAACTTCCACAAATAGGGGTCATCCCAAATATAATGCTTAGCATCACTCTTAAGTTTATCATTTTGAGCCCGTGATGCTAAGGGAGGAAAAACAGAAGCAACTAGATAATTCACAATATTAGCAAACCAAGGGGTGGGGTTAGAAATAGAAAAAACAATTAAAAGATTTTCATCAGGAAAGTTATCCTGGATGGGTAACACCTCAGCCTTATCCTCAGCTCCTTCAATTCTACTGAGATGGTCTGCCACCAAATTCTGAGCTCCACTCCGGTCACGGATCTCCAAATCAAATTCTTGAAGCAAGAGCATCCATCTGATCAGTCTAGGTTTTGAGTCAGTCTTTTTCAGCAGGTATTTCAAAGCTGCATGGTCAGTATAGACAATAATAGGAGAACCAAGCAAATATGATCTAAATTTATCAAGAGCAAACACAATGGCAAGAAGCTCTTTCTCGGTAGTGGTGTAGTTTGCTTGGGCAACATCCAAGGTCTTAGAAGCATAATATATCACCCTAGGCAGCTTATCAACTTTCTGTGCCAAGACAGCTCCCAATGCATAGTTGGATGCATCACACATTAGTTCAAACGGGACTGTCCAGTCAGGTGCCTGGAGGATAGGAGTGGTAGTTAATGCTTCCTTAAGGTGATCGAACGCCTTCTTGCAACTATCATCAAAAATGAAATCTACATCTTTTTGCAGCAGATTGGATAGCGGAAGGGCCTTCTTGCTGAAATCTCTGATAAAGCGCCTGTAGAACCCTGCATGGCCAAGGAAAGAACGAACCTCTCGCTCGCAAGAGGGGTAAGGCAGATGTGAAATAACAGATACTTTTGCAGGATCTACCTCTATGCCCTTACTAGAAATGATATGCCCTAAAACTATTCCCTGTTCTACCATGAAATGACATTTCTCAAAATTCAAAACAAGGTTAGTTTCAATGCATCTATTAAGTACTTTATCCAAACTATCTAAACATGTGTCAAAAGAAGATCCATACACAGCAAAATCGTCCATAAACACCTCTATGCAATTTTCAAGAAAATCGGAAAATATGCTAAGCATGCACCGCTGGAAGGTACCAGGGGCGTTACACAGGCCAAAAGGCATCCTCCTATAGGCAAAAGTGCCAAAGGGGCAGGTGAATGTGGTTTTCTCCTGATCCTCAGGAGCAATATGGATTTGAAAATAACCAGAAAAACCATCAAGGAAACAGTAATGAGATTTACCTGCCAGACGCTCAAGCATTTGGTCAATGAATGGGAGCGGGAAATGATCTTTCCGTGTTGCTTGATTCAGCCTTCGGTAGTCGATACAGACTCTCCAACTGTTTTGCACTCTGGTTGGGATAAGCTCATCCTTATCATTCTTTACAACAGTGAGGCCTGTCTTCTTTGGGACCACCTGGACTGGACTCACCCACTGACTATCAGAGATAGGATAAATGATCCCAGCCTGAAGAAGCTTGGTCACCTCCTTCTTCACTACATCCAGAATCACCGGGTTGAGTCTCCTCTGTGGCTGTCTCACGGGTTTAGATCCATCCTCCAATGATATTCTGTGCATGCAAGTGGATGGGCTAATACCAGGTATATCTGCCAAGGTCCATCCGATGACTTTCTTATGCTTTTTCAGAACTTGCAACAACCTGTCCTCTTGGACAGCATCAAGGGAAGTGGAAATGATCACTGGCAACTTCTCATCACTCTCCAGATATGCATACTTGAGGTTTTCTGGTAAAGGTTTTAATTCTGGATTGGGTGTGGGCTGATCAGGGGAAGGAACCAGAGAGGGAAGAAGAATGGGTTCCACAGCCTGTACCTCAACCTGCAAGTCAGATTCTTGTGTACTTCCTGAAACATGGTTAGTGCATTCTGACTCTAAAGAATTCATATCCAGAGGTACAACACCCAATACATCAGAATTAATTTCAGAACAGGAATCAAAATGGGACACAGGTTCAGAATCATTATCAGATTCATATTCAGATTCCATGCATGCAAGAGAAGTGTACAGATCAGATAGAAAACATTGTTTAGTATCATAGGAAGAATAAAGATCAGAAACATACTCATCAACAACATCATCAATAATCTCAGCACGGAAAACAGAATGATTATCAGATGGATGTTTCATGGCATCAAGAATGTTAAAATGGACAACAATATCACCAAATTCCATAGACAATGTACCAGCATACACATCAATCTTAGTTCGGGCTGTTTTCAAAAATGGTCTGCCTAAAATGAGTGGGACAGGACCATGGGAGAATCCCTCCTCCATAGGAAGCACATAGAAATCAGCAGGGAAAATCAGTTCTCCTACCCTAACTAAGACATCCTCAATGAAACCAGTGGGGTGGGCAACACTTCTATTTGCTAACTGTATCACCACACCCGTAGGTTGCAAAGGGCCAAGGGACATAGATTTATAAATGGACATAGGCATAACGTTTATAGAAGCACCTAAATCTAGCATGGCCTTATCAAATTTATTATTACCAATAACACAAGGTATGCAGAAGGTACCTGGGTCCTCACATTTCTCAGGCATGTGAGGAACAGATTTGTCCATCATAGAAGACACATTTCTGCCCATGCTGACTCTCTCAATTCCAGTCATCTTCCTCTTTCTCTTATTAGTGCACAGCTCCTTCAAGAATTTTGCATATTTCGGAATGTGGTTGATGGCATCAAGCAAAGGTATGTTGACTTCTACTTTCTTGAAGATCTCCAATATTTCCTTATCCACCTCTTCCATCTTTTTGTTTGGAATAGATCTAGGAGGAAATGGAAGAGGGATAGAAGGCTGCTGCACATCAGAACTGGTGCTAGAAGAAGGTCCACCTGCATGTATCGGTACAGGTGCAGGGGTTGGTGTAGGAACTGGTATAGATGGAGATGGAGGCACTGCAGTAGGTATGTCAATCTGCTTTCCCGACCTCAATGTGATGGCACTCACATTTTTCAGATTCTGCACAGTCTGAGAAGGAAGTCTATCTGAATTCTGTGACTGTGCCTGATTAAGTTGAGTAGCCATCTGTCCCATCTGATTAGTCAGACTCTGGATGGAAGCTCTAGTCTCTTGCTGGAATTGCAAATTCTGAAGAGTCATCTGTCTCACTAGCTCCTCCAGTGAAGGTTCAGAAGTAGAAGGTTGAGGGGCTGGTGGTGCATGTGCATCTTGTTGTTGTCTCTGGTACTGCTGCTGGACTGGTGGAGGTATATAAGGTCTGTTTGGACCGGCAGAAGCTTGAAATGGTGGTGGTGGAGGTTGCTGCTGCTGTGGAGTGTTAGACCATCTGAGATTAGGATGATTTCTCCAACCTGGATTATACCGGTTACTGGATAGATCATAATTCGGCTGCTGTTGTTGTTGAGGCCTATTGTTATAAATGTTTGCAGCATAGGCTTGAGGAGTATCAGGACCAGCATGTTGCTGCAAAGAGGGACATACATCAGTATAATGATCATTTGAAGTGCAGATACCACAAACCTTGGCAATAGAGGCAGATTTTTGGTTGAGAGCAAGTTGAGTCACCAAGTCAACCAAAGCATCAAGTTTGCCCTCTAATTTCGTGGTTGCAGATGAAGAAGAATTAGCAGCCACATCATGAACTCCACGAACCACAATGGCATCATTCCTTGCACTGAACTGCTGGGAGTTAGAAGCCATCTTTTCTATCAGATGCCTCGCTTCTGCAGGAGTCATATCACCAAGTGCTCCACCACTAGCAGCATCAATCATACTTCTCTCCATACTACTCAGGCCTTCATAAAAATATTGGAGAAGTAGCTGCTCAGAAATCTGGTGGTGCGGACAGCTTGCACACAACTTCTTGAATCTCTCCCAATACTCATATAAGGTTTCTCCACCAAGCTGCCTGATCCCAGAAATATCCTTTCTGATGGCTGTTGTAACATCCTAAAAATTTTATTAAACACTTGTGGAAATGTGATGATGATTTGGATACAAGTATATTTGAAGAGAAATGACTAAATCACTATTTCCATGAAGTAGAAATTACTAGAATATCCTTAGGATGAAAATTACAAAAATACCCTTGTATATTTTTGAAAAATGACCAAAATGCCCCTAGGAAGCATGACAAAATTACCAATATGCCCCTAGGACAAAAATGCTCAAATAACTTTAAAAATTTTGTAGAAACCTAATGGAATTATAGCATACACTTAGCTAACTAAGTATCAAAATATTTTGAGACACAAAACTTTAGAATAAAATTTCTAGGAATTTTTCAAGATAACAACTTTGAGACTTTATTTAAGAAAATTCAAGCATAAGAAAAACATGGAAAGATGATACATATAATCTAAGGAATTTTCTCTTAATTATAGAATATATAAACCAATTTAATAAAATGGTTTAGTAATTTTTGATAATCAGCAGAAGTATAGGCCAATCAAAAACAAGATAAGAAGAAAAATCTTCTCTTGTCTCCTTTGGTGGATCACGTGGAAAGCTCTAGAGATTATTTCATCAATCCCAACGGTCAAAAGTTACATAGGTGGGATATTAGTGTACCTTTAAAATTTTAAGGAGATCCAACGGTTAACGAATCCAGAATAAGGCTTTTACTAAAACAGGTTTTGTGATAAAAAGTGGAAGGACATTTGTATGGCATAAAAGGAAGAAAAATTTATGTTCCCACCCCTAGGTATGAAGAGCACGTGAAGAAGGGTGTAGAAGAGGCAAGAAACTTCATGATAAGCCACTTAGAAAGCAAGCCACATGATAGAAACAAGTGGTATGACACTTGTATGGCATGGATGCAAGATAACATAAAAATCAAGCCAAGATTTCTCCACCTCCATCTAGCCTTCACATGAACTTTGATGAAGCAAGGAGAAGCTTCATGAAATTGGACACATGTAGGGACACTTGTAAAGGCATGCCAACTAAGTGGACACTTGGAAAGGCATTCATTATGACCAAGACAAGTGTTAGGACACTTGTATGGCACAAAATCAACTTTGAAGATTTTTAAGAAGAAGTTATATTTTCTAAACACTATATAAAGGGAGGGGGGGACCTTTGGTGCAAATCATTCTCAAGGCACTTCCTCTACCTCAATTTCGTGCTCCCTCTCCCCTCATATCACCTTCATTTCATTTCATCTTTCTCTTTTAAAACTTGAATCAAGAAAGAAAAGCAAACCCATCTCTTTGAGAAAATTTTCGTGAGAAACCTAGCAACCTTAGGAAGAGTTCTTGTCAAGTTTAGTAGAAGGATATCAAGGCTTCATCTCTAAGAGGATTTCCCAAGAAAGGAAGGAAGGAAGGAAGCCATTTATCCATTCAAATTCAAGACTCAAACTCACTTGAGGTAGGCAAAGCTTAAATCTCTAGTTAAGCCATGGTTTGGATTAATTTACATGCTTTAGTAGGCTGAATTATGGTTATTATTTAGGCTTGAATTTCGTGATGTTTGAAGGTTATTCTTTAATGAGAATATGTTAATTTAAGCCATAAGATAGGTGATGATTTATATCTATCAATATTAGTGATGTATGGAAGCCCATTTGATGAACTTTTGAAGGTGATTTTAATAATATTTTGGACTGTCTGTTGATATTTTTATGAAACTATTTTGATTTAAATTTAGAAGTAGAGGTTGAATAGGTATGTAGTTTAATGGTTTAACTATTGAATGATTCACTTTTGAGGATTAATTAGTGAGGAAGTAAGTGAAAGAAGAATCAAGATTTCATACTAGGTTTGAATCTTTTCTTGTGAAGGTTTCAAGGGAATTAGATATTATTTATATTGAGGATCATTAGTTAGATTACTAACATAATTTTTCTATAGTTAAAACTATTCTCTGGTTATGCATAAAAGATGGTAATAATCTTACTTGATTAAAATATGGTGGTGTAACCATATTTATAATCCATATGATGATATGATGAAAATATTTTTCCATAAGGTATATATGTTTCACTTATGGATTTGATTTTATTATGGATGAATATTGATGTGATAAGATAGGTGGATTACTGTTTCCAAGTCCAGTACGAGGCTTTGGAGAAACAGAATCTGATGCTACATACAGTACGATATGTAGTACCCAGGCGCAAGATACATGGCAATATTTCATGCATGTTTGCGTAAGACTATAGCAGCGTCCACATCCAGTACGAGGTGTGGCCACATACAGTACGATATGTGGAGGCCATTTGCCCTGGGATAGTTCATTTCATGCATTCATATAGCTTGCATATTTCTTATGTATTAGACTGAAGCATAGAAAATACTATATTTGTATGGACTTTTGTAACAAGAACTATGACTATGTACAATATTAAGTTTATAATTGTACGTTTTATGTTTTAGTAATTTCACTAATAGTTTTCTTGGAAATTTTCCATTAAGCAAATAATAACAAAGTTAATAAAAATAAGTAGAAATTTAGGTCATTACAGCTGTGGTCCTAGATGCAGGGAAAAACTTCTCCAGAAACATCCTCTTAAGGTCATCCCAACCAGTGATGGACCTGGGAGCAAGGTAATACAGCCAATCCTTTGCTACTCCCTCCAATGAATGTGGAAATGCCTTTAGGAAAATGTGGTCTTCAAGGACATCTGGAGGTTTCATTGTAGAGCAAACTATATGGAATTCCTTCAAATGCTTATGAGGACATTCTCCTGCAAGACCATGAAACTTAGGCAGCAAATGTATTAGTCCAGTCTTAAGAACATATGGAACATCCTCTTCAGGATACTGAATGCACAAGCTTTCATAAGTAAAATCAGGTGCAGCCAGCTCCCTAAGAGTCCTCTCACGAGGTGGAGGTTGACCCATATTGTTCTCAGTGTTAGAATGAGCAGTAGAATCAGAGATAGTATGCACAAAATTAAAACTAGTAGAAGCAGAAGGAGAATTCTCAGAATTTAAACTAACAGTCTCTAATATTACACTATCTAAGGCTACACTATCTAATGCTACAGATTCTAATGCTACACTATCTGATGAAAAATGCCTAACTAATCTATGGTAGGTCCTATCTATCTCAGGATCAAAGGGTTGTAAGTCTCCTGGATTGCCTCTAGTCATACACTATATGCAACAGAATAAGCATTTTGGCATACAAGCATAAAGGCAGGTAAAACTAGAGGTATACTCAAACGAAGTCCAAATTTGATCGAAGCCGTATTCAACCAAATTAATGCAAGTAAATGCAGTACTAGGAAGTGACCTAGGTCGTCTCTCAAGGATCGATTAAATGTGTTAAGGGATGAAACGTGCAGGGGGG
>QARZ01020689.1:0-12234 GCA_013407115.1 Glycine latifolia
GTTCTGCAGATTTCCAATCTTCTCCCAAGGTGCTTCAATGGCTTCTTTTTAGCAATCTGTCCAAAACCCAGTAAAAAGCTACTTCATTGTGACCCAGAGGCCTCTTTTTATGCCCCCAGACGTCCTAGGGTTAATTCTAGTAATGAGGCACTATTTCCCCCCACTGAATTAGTTTAAATCCTTTAATTCAGGAAACAGCAATTTTGTGGCGCGACTAGCGTGGCATCCCGCGCGGATCACGCGGGATGTTCGAGTTGAAAAGGCTGTTCTGTAACTTCTCACGCTGATCGCGTGGATGTTCGCGTGACTTGTTCGAACTGAATGCTTGAGTTTGATAGACTGGCGCGACTCGCGTGGATGACCGCGCTAACTGTATGGCTTGTTCGAGCTGAAAGTCTGTGTTTCAGCATCTGACGCTGATCGCGTGGTAGTTGACGCGACTCGCGTGGGAGCTTCGAAGGCATTGGCTTGCTCTTTTTAGCTTTTTATCCTCTCTTGTTGGTTCCTAAATGATAAAATAACTAAGAAATTCAATAAATATGCAATTAAATAATAATTCACTAATTCTTAATCTAATTTTACTAAATCTTAAACACTTTATTAATTAATTAAGCCTAAAACTACTATGTGTTGGAAGCATATCAAATAATTCCCAGATTTATATATTGCTGTCCTCAGTAATAAATAGAGTTTTATTTGGAAAGCAAGTTTCAATAATCAGGCACATTTCACAATTAACATTCTTAGAATCACAATGTTAAGTATACTCAATTTCAAATCAAGGTTTCAATAACACTTTCAATTCCATCAACTGCAAAAGTTTCACTTGAGTCTTTCTTACCAAGATGTGTGTATTTCACTCATCACTCAAGTGTATAAGGTTTATTATACTCACTCAATCCATCACAGTGATAGCACTACCATAAGCTTGATCATATTCTCGAGTTCCTGAAATTAAGAAACATGAATGCATGCACAACTGATCAAAAGGTCTTTATAAGGTTATAACTTGGCCTGGCTTAAAGATAAGGATCTTTTTGGATAGTGACTAACATTGAGATTGGATTTTTGTTAGAATTAGCCAATTCCACCTAGCAGTATACTATTATTTATTCTTTTATTTTTCCTCTGCAGAACACTTGTGATAGGGGGAGTAATGCAGTGAATAAATATATTTAGATCCACTAGCTGGTATTTCAGACTTGTTACTTCCACTGGATTTTTCACTAGATTTGGTTTTTGCCAGATCTGTTCTGTTGGCATTTTCACTTTTCTACCAGAATTGTCTTCTTAGGTAACTTTGTCTCTCCTCTTACCTTTCCTTCCTTTCCCTGTTTCCCTTTTATTCCCTGGTCTTGTTTCTAATTCTTTCTTTTCCAATCTCAAGTAGGGTGGTCAAGGATTATGTTTCAAAAATTCGGGTGTATGAATCAAAAGGTTTAGGCTCAAAAGAGGTGACAATGGAAAATTGAAGGTGAGTCAATTTGCCCCTGGCTTAAAAAGAAGAACTGCCTTAATCATATCAGAATATACATGCATCTAGAGAAACAAATCAAGTTCTAGAGTACTTACCAAGGTGAGGCCTCTCTGAAAGAAATTGTACTGTATGGCTCAATCCTCACGGGTTATGGACTCAAGTTAGCCTCTGTCAACTTCATATCAAGCATCATTTCAACTTTAACATGAATATCAATATACAAATAGTCGTAATTCAATCATGTTTCATGCAAGTCATGCCATATTTCATCTCACACAGCTTCCTAACAGAAATTCTAATTCATTACTGACTTCACAACTTTTTGTCTGAGATATATAAAATAAGCTTCTAACACGTTATTCAAAATTTTAAATCCTTATAATTTTAGCAGTATATATAAATTTCTAATTAGACGTCGTTGTTACTTGAATGTGATTCGTCAAATAAATATTGCGGATGCGCCCATTCCCAGATTTAGAAAATTGCTGTCCCCAGCAACAACTAACAAGGACCGTGTGCTCACTCACGTAATTATTTGAAGAATCGCAACGAAAATGAAATGTAGACATCCACAGCAATTTATTGATGCATCAAAATCACAAATGTATATAAATGGATAAATGTATACTGTAGTAATGTAAATGGAAAAAAAAAAGAAACAAAAATAGAAATAACAAGGAAATCAAAAAAAATAGTCCTATAATCACTCCTCAGCTGCTGGTGGAATGTCCTCAGCAGCCTGAGATGCTGCTGGCTCTGCAGGGCTGGATAGAATGGGAGGAGTCTGAGCTGCTAGTGGTGGTGGGGAAGCCACAGGTGGCTGGGAAGAAGATGGAGTAGCCTGAGTGAAGTGGTACTGGTATGCTGAGAAATCGATGCTCCGATCTCTGCATAGGTCCTCCATCAGCCTAACCTGGTACTCTAACAAGCGAGTCTGATGCTCCATCATCGCTCTCATCGAAGGCTGATGCTGGAAGTCATCCTCTGGAATAAACAGCGGTTGTGTGGACTGCTGAGATATCGGACTAGGTGGGGGATCCTGCTGGGTAGGGGCATCTGGGACTGGGGCTGGAGCTGGAAGAGACTGAGGTACTGGTACCCCGCGAGGACTGCTAGCTGCTAGTTCCTCGGGGGTGAGCTTCGAAGCTCGGATCAGCTGCTCCTCCTCCGTGCTCTCCATCGCATCTGTGTAGGTCTTGCTGGTCATGATGGAGGCGGTCCGCAGATCCATGGGCTCGTCGTCTGGGATCTGAACCCCAGCACGACGGCATAGATGAAGAATGAGGGAGGGGTGAGCGAGCTAGGACTTACTACTGGCGTCCTGAATCATGTGGAGAATCCTTTTAGAAAGGATGTAGGAGATATCGAGGTTCTCCTCTCCACGTAGTACATATAAAAGAGCCGCTCGCTCGAGGTTCACATCAGTCATATTCGTAGAAGGGATGACTGTGTGGTTAATGAAAAGGTGCCAGAAAGCTGCATCGCCAACTAAGTCGTGTTTCCTCAACTTTTCTGGCACATAATCTAGATTCGGCTTGGTCTTCCAAGCCGTGTATCGCCCCGTGATCCCAAGTCAGATCTGATCAGCTAGCTGGGGCATCTCATCCCGGTACAGCTTCGTGAAGATGTCGGGCTGCATGCGAAGGAAGAGGTGGTTGAACTGGCAGCGGGAGAATGGGTAATAGGCGATGTCCAGGAATTTCTCTATGGTCTCATTATCAAATGAGACCTGGACACCCCTAACCTAGCTGACCTTCCTCTCGGATACCGTCGCTGGGTCGACGTTGGCCAAAAACTCCTTCAGGATGGTGCTGGAGCTTGGCTCGGCAAAACTCACTAGGCGCTCCCATCGCCGTCTCGTGATGACCTCTCTGACTGGGGAGTCCTCTGGGAGTGCTTCCCACATGATTCGCTTCTCCGGAATGACTTTCTTAGGTAAAAACCAAGAGTCAAACCGCTCCTGGCATTCGGCGGATCAGAAGCGAGCCTCATCATATGAAGCAACCTGAGCCCTCTTGCTACTTGAGGACTCATGTGCCTTCATCTTCCTCTTCGCTATCTGCTTGCCCTGAAAATCAGAAAATGTCCAAGATACAGTTATAATGGGTTCTAACAATTCTAATTCCCAGATTTAGTCTCCGCAAGTTGTTGACATATCAATCAGAGCTAATAATTCAAGAGGCAATATGGAATTAATTCAATTTAGATCCAATCAATAATGCTTAGATAGGATGCATAAATACAATAACAAGCACTGGATTCAATCTATGAACATAAATGTGGAATAATACTAATTTGTTCACAATGCAGGTCATTACCAAGGCAATTGTCAATCAATTAAGCACAACAATAATGTCTAGCAGCAGAATAGCTGTTTCAGTTTCACTCAGCTCATGTTTAGTCTTCCAAGTTAATATTCAAATGAGTATCGGAATTCTAGATTAATCGCAAATTCCCAGATTTGATTTCTCAATCAGCAAAACACAATCAACTAAGTTAACTCAACAATCCAAATTCAATACGCACCAAGCACGGGTTCAGTTCAATTAGATTTAGAATAATCAATATGCATTCAATTCCAAAAAATTACCTTAACCAATATCCATCCAAGCATCAATTATCATATCAAGCAATTCCAATTAAGTGAACTAGCAGACTAGCATGCAATCAGCATATACACAATTATGTGAGTTGTATCATCTTGACAAACTCAAGCATCTAGTCTTTGACCATAACTTACTCAAAGCGACACCAACACTGACTCAGCCATCATGCATTCTAGTTCATCAATGGATGGGTACACCAGACTTTAAAAACTCAATACAATGAGATTCTATGAAAGCGTGTTTGGTATTGTCACAAAATTTAGGATTGGCATTGGCTTCTCAAGTAATTTTTCAATTTAGACCTAGGAAGCTTATACAACTCAGAAATTCCCAGATTTAACTTAGGTAGCATCTCTAAATTATTGGTCTCAAATGCCTAAGTTCTTTGGTCAAGTTCATATTGACAACTATTTATCACTAATGGAAGGTTTTCCAAACAAACACCAACAACATGAGTCTTTAAACTTATCAGGAAAACAGTATAATCCAAATGAATATTCAAACATGCATATAAGACTTAAGTCAATTTGGATTTTCCTAGTTAAAACAGAATACAAATAATGGAACTAAACACCATATATGGCCAAGCATTTCTATGCATAACATACCAAACCCTAATTCAAGCAAACGAACAATTCAATTAACTGAAGCATGTCATGGCTTCCAAATTCAGAAATCAAAATCAAAATGGGTTATGCATGCTGGCGCGACTCACACCATGTCTCGCGCTAATCGCGTGAAGTCGCGATTCTGCCATTGATGCTCTGCAACTGGGTGGCTCAAACTCACACCCTTGTGCCTTCCATGTGCAATGTACATTAAGAGGTTGAGAATACTAACCTTATCACCCGCCATTGATGTGCTGAAATGGAAGAAAATTGAAATGCTCCACGAATTGCAGAGTTTTCCAAGAATGGAAGATGGAGGTTGAAGAGGGTTTGCAATTTAGGAACCCTAGAATGGGCTTTAAGGATTGGGAATAGCTGAAGTTTGAACGGAAATTGGGGAATTGTAAGAGATTTAGGAGGAATTAGGAGAAGAATTAGGAGTGAGGCGCGTTTTAGTTCTTAATTTCTTTTTAAAAACTGAACTGTCGCTCTCACGTGGATCGCGCCATATGCGGTGCTGATCGCGTGAAATGATAAAACAGGAATAATGGGTTCGAACCCATGGCGCGAGTAGCGCCATAGTTCACACGATCAGCGTGAAATGATGCAGAAGGGTCATCTGGTTGTGGTCAACTGGCGCGGTTCGCGCCATATCTCACGCGATTAGCGTGACAACTTGAATCAAGACCCCCAGTTTCGAATAGATGACGCGAGTAGCGCGGGAACTCACGCTATTAGCGTGAGAGGACTCAAAATTGAACTTCAGGTTCGAATGGATGACGCGATTCGCGTCACTGTTCACGCTATTAGCGTGAAATCATCAATTATGTTGCCTGAGTTCGAATAAGTGACGCGATTAGCGTGGGAGTTCACGCTGTTAGCGTCACAAATGGAGAAATGACCCTTGAGTTCGCCCAGGTGGCGCGGTTAGTGCGAGATTTCACGCGATTAGCGTGAGAAATTGTAAATTGGCTAGGTTGATTCGAATAAGTGGCGCGACTCGCGCCATATCCCACGCGATTAGCGTGAGTTATTCGAATGCTCTTTAATGTTTTTAATTGCTTTTTGTCAATTTTAACTTCTAAGGTAAACTAATTAAACCCACAATAATCTAGAATGAAGAGCTAAAATGCAAATGAACACTTAATTTTTAAACATTAACATCAACCAAAATAAATCAAGAATAAATACGTATAACTAAGCATCAATTACTAACTAAATGAAAAGTATGCAGAATTTGAATATAACAAAATGAATGCTTGGATTGCCTTCCAAGTAGCGCTTATTTAACGTCATGAGCTTGACAGAATTTTGTTACTCGTCCAATGCATTTAGTGGAATGGAAACTGCATTCCTATCCACTTCACCTCCAAAATATGGCTTCAGTCTACACCCATTCACTTTGAATGGCCTGTCATTATTTAGAGGGGAAATTTCTACTGTGCCATAGGGATAAACCTTGCACACTAAGAAGGGATCAGACCATCGAGATTTTAACTTACCCGGAAAAAGTCTCAGGCGAGAATTATAAAGCAAAACCTGTTGTCCTGGTTCAAATTCTTTGAGGCGAATCTTGTTGTCATGCCATTTCTTTGTCTTTTATTTGTATATCCTAGCATTCTCATATGCAGCTAACCTGAACTCATCTAACTCATTTAATTGCAACAAACGTTTCTCATTAGATTTAGATAGTTCAAAATTTAAGAATTTAGTTGCCCACAATGCTTTATGTTCTAACTCAATTGGAAGATGGCAAGACTTACCGTACACAATTTGAAATGGAGACATACCTATGGGTGTCTTAAATGTAGTTCGGTATGCCCACAATGCTTCACCAAGTTTCTTGGACCAATCTTTCCTGGAATTCCCAACAGTTTTTCTAAAATTCTTTTGAGTTCATGGTTAGAAATTTCTACCTGCCCACTTGTTTGGGGGTGATATGGTGTGGCAACTCTGTGCTTGACTCCATACTTGGCAAGTAAGCTTTCAAAGTGTTTATTGCAGAAGTGTGTTCCCCCGTCACTGATGATAGCTCTCGGCACTCCAAAGCGCGTGAATATATTCTTACGCAGGAACGAAACCACTACTTTTGCATCATTGGTAGGTAAAGCCACAGCCTCAACCCACTTAGACACATAATCTACTGCAACTAAGATCTATTGGTTGGAATATGATTTAGGAAAAGGTCCCATAAAATCAATTCCCATACATCGAACAGTTCCACTTCTTGGATATTATTTAGCGGCATTTCATCCCTTCCAGAAATATTTCCCGTCCTTTGACAGTGATCACATTTTTCCACAAAATCTCTTGCATCTTTGAATAATGTTGGCCAATAATAGCCACACTGCAAGACTTTTTGTGCTGTTTTATTTCCTCCGAAGTGTCCTCCATAATCCAAGGCATGGCAATGCTAAAGGATTTTAGGTGCCTCCGACTCAGTTACACATCTGCGAATCACCCCATCAGTGCATTGAAAATAAAGAAAAGGGTTGTCCCATAAATACCTTTTAGAGTCATGGAGAAACTTCTTCTTTTGCTGCCAATTCAAATCTTCAGGTATCACACCCACAGCTTTGTAATTAGCCATGTCTGCAAACCATGGGCTGACTTGGATTGCCATCACTCCTTCATCAGGAAAAGATTCATTTATCTCTAGCTCCGGACTGTCTTGCAACTTCTTGTCTTGAATTCTTGACAAGTGGTCTGCCACCTTATTTTCCACTCCGGATTTGTCTTTAATTTCCAAATCGAATTCCTGAAACAAAAGCATCCAACGCAGCAAACGTGGCTTTGCGTCTTGCTTATTCATTAAAAATTTTAAAGCTCCATGGTCAGTGTAAACAATAACTTTAGAGCCAATCAAATAAGACCTAAATTTGTCTAAAGCATATACTACAGCTAGAATCTCTTTCTCAGTTGTGGCATAATTGACTTGTGCCTCATTCAAAATTTTACTAGCGTAATATATTACATGCAAACGCTTTTATTTCCTCTACCCTAGAACAACACCTATTGCATAGGCACTAGCATCACACATAAGTTCAAATGGTAAAGTCCAATTAGGAGCAATTAAAATAGGTGCAGTGGTAAGTTTCTTTTTCAGGATGTTAAATGCATCTAAACATGCTGATCAAAAACAAAAATCTACTCCCTTTTCAATCAATTTGCTGAGAGGTTTTGCAATTTTGGAAAAGTCCTGGATGAACCTCCTGTAAAACCCTGCATGTCCTAGAAAACTTCTCACACCATTAACATTAATAGGAGGAGGTAATTTATTAATTACTAACAACTTAGCTCTATCAACCTCTATTCCCATTTCAGAAACTTTGTGTCCTAAGACAATTCCTTCCCTTACCATGAAATGACATTTTTCCCAATTTAGAACTAAATTTGTCTCTTGACATCTTTTTAAAACCTTGGCTAAGTTATCTAAACAGGAATTAAAACAAGAGCCAAAAACAGAAAAGTCATTCATGAATACTTCTAAACCTTTCTCAAACATGTCAGAAAAAATAGAAAGCATGCACCTTTGAAATGTTGCAGGCGCATTGCATAGTCCGAAAGGCATTCTTCTATATGCAAAGACTCCAAAGGGACAAGTGAAGGCTGTCTTTTCTTGATCCTCGGGTGCTACAGGAATTTGGTTATACCCAGAATATCCATCTAAGAAACAGTAATAATCATGCCCGGCTAACCTTTCTAACATTTGGTCCATAAAAGGAAGTGGAAAATGGTCTTTGCGAGTTGCATCATTAAGTCTTCTATAATCTACACACATTCTCCAACCTGTGATTGTCCTTGTGGGGATCAAGTCATTGTTGTCATTCTGTATAATTGTCATCCCACCTTTCTTGGGAACAGTTTGGACTGGACTTACCCATGCAGTGTCTGAGATGGGGTAGATCATACCTGCATCTAGCAACTTAACCCCTTCTTTTCTTACCACTTCTTTCATAGTGGGGTTAAGTCTCCTTTGTGGCTGCCTTACTGGTTTCATATCATCTTCCATAAGAATTTTATGAGTACAAAAGGAAGGATTGATACCTTTTAAATCGGATATGGACCAGCCTATAGCGGTTTTGTGTTCCTTGAGCACTTTCAGCAGCTGTTCTTCTTCATAAAATCCCAGCCCTTTGTTAATAATAACTGGATATGTTTCTCCCTCACCTAGGAACACATACTTCAAGGTCTCCGGTAATTCTTTCAGCTCCACTTTTGGTGCTCCAACTGGGATGTCATCTTCTTTCTTTTCCAGCACCTCCATGGCTATTTCTGACTCTTCTTGTATGGTTTCTTGGCTTCTAATTTCCAGCACCTCTTCAAGTTCCTCTTCTTCTATAATTTGACTTGCACTAATCACATTATCCAAAACATCTAGCCTAAAACAATCATGTTAATCAGATGGATTTTTCATAGCATCAAAAACATTAAAAGTAATAGATTCATCATCCATCCTAATTTCTAATTTACCTTTCTCTACATCTATTAAAAAGCTCTAGCAGTGGCTAAAAATGATCTACCTAAGAGAAGTGGTATCTCACTTTCACCATCCATATCCAAAACTATAAAATCTGCAGGGAATATAAATTTATCTACTTTTACCAAAACATCTTCAATAACTCCTGTAGGCTTTCTTAAAGAACGGTCTGCAAGTTGTAGGGAGACTCTTGTAGGTTTTAATTCAGTGATTCCCAAGGACCTGCAAACTGACAATGGCATTAAATTAATACTTGCTCCCAGGTCACATAGAGCTTTTCCTACATTGATGTTCCCTATTGCAATTGGAATATTAAAACTGCCTGGGTCCTTGAGCTTTGGTGGCAGCTTTCTTTGTATTATGGCACTGCACTCTTCAGTGAGTGCTATAGTTTCACAATCCTGTAATTTATGTTTCCTAGACAACAGTTCTTTCATAAATTTTGCATAATTCGGCATATTAGCTAAAGCTTCAGCAAATGGAATGTTAATATGCAGTTTTTAAAACATTTCTAAGAACCTAGCAAACTGTTGTTTTTGTGCTTGTTGCTTGCTTTTCACCGGATAAGGCGGCTTCTCAAAGCGGGAGAAATCCCATACTTTCTTTGAAGGTGTAGCAGTTTTCTCTTGCTCACTTGAGGATGCTTCTACATCTTGTGCTGCCTCTTTTGAGGTGTTCTCCTCTACAGCTTCTTTTTGACTTACCTTTGAAATTTTTGGAGAAGCAAGTGTCCTTCCACTCCTAGTAGTTATTGCCTTCGCATGTTCCCTAGGATTCACAATGGTGTCACTTGGAAACTATCCTTGAGAACTTTTGGCTAGTTGTTTTGCCAATTGCCCAATTTGATTCTCAAGATTTCTAATGGAGGCATCTTGGTTTTTATGATGAGCTCTAGTTTCATTAATAAAGGCATTGGTGGCCTAGATGTGCTCATTAGTTGTCTTGGATAGTTGTAACATGGCTTTTTCCAGCTCCGATGGTTCCTTGGGTGGAATAGGTGGAGGCTGTAAATAATTGTTAGATTTATAATCTAAACCACCACCTTGGATTCTCCTTTGGAAGTTATTCCCCATGGCATTGTTTTGATTCCTCTGGAAGTTTTGTGGAGGTCTTTGATCGTACCAAAGTCCATTCACTTGCATGGGGTCAGCTCCTACTAAAATAGGACATTCATTAGATTCATGCTCACCTTGGCAATACTCACATGTGGTAGATGACATTCTGTTGGATGAAACTTGGGCTGCTGAGACTTGTAGTTTATCAATTTTTGCATTCAAATTGGCTAGCTGCTAGGCCAATAATTTCTGTTCAGCCAGCATTGCATCATTACTCCCTAGATGGATGACTTCCCTTTTGGGCTGAATCGGCGTGCCTTCATTTTCCTCATGGGCTAAAGAGTCAATCAAGTCATATGTCTAAGCTGCAGTTTTTGATCTTATCGAACCACCAACTGCAACATTAACAACAAGACATGATTCAGGTATCATACCATTAAAGAAAATGCGTACCTTTTTACCTACGGACATATTGTACTGTGGACACCTTCAAATCAGCTCTTGAAATCTATTCCATGCTGCACACAAAGCTTCCCTCTCATGTTGAGTGAAATTGGTGATCTCATTCACCAATCAATTATATTTATCCATTGAAAAGTATTGAGCGAAAAACTTTGCAACTAGTTCATCCCAAGTGATTATACTATTTGAGGTTTGTCTATTTAACCATCTAAGTGCTTTTCCTTTCAAAGCAAAAGGAAATAACCTCAATCTTATAGCATCATCCGACACCCCTTGGTGTCTAATAGTATCACATATTCTTAGAAACCTATCTATAAAATCGTTGGGATCTTCATTATCTTCCCCGCCAAACTGACTGCGCTCCACCAATGTAATCAATGAAGGATGAATATCAAAGTAATTTGCTTCTATTGGTAGTCTCACAATACTGGAGTTTGGTCTAGTGAACAATGGAGCCAAAATATCCTCCATTAGTTCGTCTTCCGGTCGTGGCTGATTATTTCCTCGGTCAGCCATTGGTGATTCTAATTCAGAGATTGAATCACACTCAGAGTCTTCTGCTTCTCTTTCTCTTTCTCTGGCTAGTCTCCTTTTTCTTCTAATGGTTCTTTCTATCTCAGGGTCGTACTGTAGATGATCAGGATTAACTACACCTCGCATAAACTAAGAAAAGCAGTTTAGTAACAAAAGAAATTCCAATCTCAAGATATAAAGTTAATATAAAATTGGCTATTGCAATCCCCGGTAACGGCGCCAAAAAAACTTTTTGCGAAATCGGCAAGTGTACCGTTCGTTCAAGTAATAAAGTGAGTAAGTAAAGTATCGTCTCCACAGGGATTGAATGCAATCTTTCTTAACTTAAGGTCTTAGAAATTGGAAGACAAAAATAATGAGTTGAGAGAGAGTTTATTGATTTGTATTTGAATATTGTAATTTAAATGACAGAAAATTAACAAGAATGTAAGTGAATGTAATTAGATTTTACTGCAGTAGTAAGAGATGATTGTAGTTAAGCGCAATTCCTTATGATTCCTTCCTACTATGCTTCAATTGATTATTAACTTGAACTAATCCTAATTACTCAGCTGATGTGTTCTCTTATGATTAGCTAAACCCTAATCCCTTAGTGATTTAACCCTTTGATAGAATTAAGAACCCTAATCCCTTAGTGATTCCTTCTTAAACCAAGCATTAAGCAAACACAACCTAGAAATGTTGCAACTACACATCCCTATCCCTAGGCAATGTATAAATTGTTGTCTTACTCATTTCAGAAATTAGAATCCCAATATCCCTATTGTGAATCCCAACCCTAAGTCTCTTAATAGAATGGGCAGTCCAAATTAAGAATTATGCAGTGAAGAATGGAATAAGACAAAGCAATTGTGATAATTTCTTATTAAAACCAATCAATACATAGAGGAATTCTTCATAGGTTCATGGCTCAACCACAATACAAGAATTAGCCAAGCATACTCAGAGTTGATATTACTTCCATAACTAACATACCAGAGGAAAAGAAAGGTTCCCACAGGTTGTTGTTCTG
>QARZ01021075.1:0-13430 GCA_013407115.1 Glycine latifolia
TCCCATGGCACCTGGAAGGGTCTGAGGAAAAGATCAGGGATGGTCAGGGCTAGAAGGTACAAGGGATCAGAAGCACGTTCCGCCTTATCTACAGGTTTTGCCGGTCCCTTGGCTTCTTGTTTATCCTACACAGTTAACAACCAAGGGTGAGCGATCATGTTAAGTTCATATATGACAAATCATTCGTAACGTAGAACACATAAAGGAAAACTAACAAAACCTGGGTCAAAATTGTCTGTACAAGATGTGTCGGCCAGGCAAGGAAAGTGTTAAGTGTCTGCCCCACTAACACAACCTCGTCAGTGGGAACAGGGACGGGAGCGTCTGCATCGTGAACCTCCTCAACACTCACCTTTACCTGACCAGCGGCAAGAGGGACGCTGTGCACAGTCGTCGATCCCTCATGAACTCTGCCAAGGGCAACAAGGCGGGGAGGATTGCCATCCACATACAACCCACGCCTGTCAGATGCACCCGTGTCAGGGTCATTGCCCGAGGGATCGACACAGCTTCCCTTGGTGCTGACACGGGCACCAAGGGGACATGACTGTACCTCCGGAGGCTGAATGGCTGCCTGAGACTGGATGTGGGACTGCAGCTGGCTAAAGCTCATCATCACCTGCTGGGTGACTCTCTCTGTGATCGACTGTGTAAGTCGATCAGTGATAGACTGCTCCAGCTCGACCCTGATGTTGTCTTTCAGGCGATCCAAGTCCTCAGGCGCCATGGATGAAGACCTCGACTTCCGAGAGGATGATGGAGCCTGTCCGAAGTACTGACTGATCGTCACACCAGCTCCAGTACCACGGACACGGCCAGGATGCTCCGGTCGTCCAATGGCAGCAGCCAGGACATCCTGGCGACCACTGGCGACAAAAGAACCCTGTGTGGATTGCTCTTCCAGGGAATCCTGCAATAAAAATAAGAACATCAATTTGAGTCACAATTAGTGACACGAAAATTAATTAAATGTGTATGAGCATGTTGTGTGACTTACAATCCTCTCAGCAATCTGTCGTGCCGCCTCCGAAGTCATCTCGCCGGTCTTCTTCGTGCGAGCAAGCTTCCACTTCACGTGCCGGCGCACAGGGGACGGAGGATGAATGATGGTCTCCATGCTGTCATCACGAGTTGCTCCCTCCAGTTGCTTCTTTTGTTTTTCCTCCATCAATTTCTTCTCTAGCAACTCGTAACCCCCGCGTGACAGCATGTGAGGTGCGGTGTTTTGCTTCTGGATCGCCTGGGCCTTCTCTCTAACATCCTGTAACAGGTAGACACATAGGGTTAGTAAATCGGAGACTGTATGACTACCTAAATGAGAAATTGTAGGGTTTTGTAAAAGAACATACCTCCCAGGAAGCTGCTCGCCGACTCTGACAGAATTGGGTCCACTGTTCATGACTGATGCCGTATTTACTACAAACAGCGTCGGCATCGTCGTCGTTGCCTTCTGCGAGGACCCATTTCCGCGTCAAGTCTGATTTGAATTGCCTCCACCGCTCACCCACGGTCTGCAGAATCTTCTTTTTTGTCCGTTGGTCGGACGCTTCAGGGATATCAAATTTAGCCTGCATTAAAAGGAAGTTATTTTCAATTTAAGCTAACATGAACAACATTTTAATTGTGTAATGGTTTAAATTGTAATACCTGAATGTCCTCCCAAATCAAGTCCCTCTGCACTGAAGGCACTTCCTTCCAACTAGGAAGGGTGATATCCACCTTATCTCTGGCCACGATCCCAAGATATGTCCTCAACTTCTTTGCCTGAGGACCATCAGCCTTCCCTGTGCTAGGATCCACATGGACCACCGGTCTGTCAGCACCAGGAGCTCTAGTAGCTAGTGACCTCAGCCGTGTCGCTTTCCTCGTCTTCTTCGATGTAGTCGACGAAGGTCCTGCCTCAAGAGGAGGTGCTGAGTCAGCATTAGTCGGTGCTGACTCAGGAGCAGGAAGTGGTGGCTCCGCACGCGGAGGGGAGCTGGGTGGTGTAGTCATGATCCTGTAAAACACAATAACACAGATCAGTAAAGTTAACTTAAAGGTTAAGTTACAAGAACACATATGAAATTGTACGTAGAAGGCAAAAATAGTTAACAAACAAAAATTACATTAGTTGATGTTAATTAATTCTCCTTCATCATGATCATTACGATTTGCGTGAACATCATCAACCTCGTTTTCTGTGTTTACGTTAGCTATTTGTGTAGAGAAATGAGGCACACTTGTATCGCCGGTTGAGTCATCGTCGTCAAGATTAATGCCAATGGTTTTTCCGTGTAGTACCACTGACCACCTTTCGTCACACGGATCTTGTACATAAAAGACTTGTTTAGCTTGTTCTGCCATGATGAAAGGTTCATCTTCGTAAGCTAGCTTGTTAAGATCTACCAAAGTAAATCCTAAATCCTCGGTTCGCACACCACTGTTGACATCAACCCACATGCATTTGAAAACACAGACAGAGAAAGTAACATAATTAAGCTCCCATATGTCATTAATGACTCCAAAGTAAGGCAAGGACGCCAAACGTGGATTGTCATCATTGACAGTAGCAAAGTGCTGTGACTCAGCTCTTAGGCTAACCCCACTGTTCTGCATGGTGCTCTTCTCATCTTGTTGTTTGGTATAGAAGGAGTACTTGTTGATATCGTACCCTTGCCAACTTCTCACATTTCTTTTTGGGCCATCTGCTAACTTCCTCAGTGTTTCAGATGCAGATTCATTAGCAAATATTGTATTTTTAAACCAATTCAAGAATGTCTTGTTATGCTCTTTCAACAGCCTATTCTTTGTCATTCTTGGATTACTTTCCTTAAGTAGTGCTTCATGACGAACAATGTATGGCAGCACTTCATTACTGTTATTCAAGACATACAAATGAGCTTGATACAATTCCTGCAACGAGGGCGTTACAACATGTAGCCCTCGTGTACCTTTTCCTCCCACTCTGTCCTCATGTCGCAACTCAGGAATACCAATAGGTTTTGCTTTCTGAAGGTACTCTGAACAAAATTCAACCGCTTCTTCTGCAATGTACCTTTCAACTATGGATGCTTCAGGACGGTGTAGGTTTTTTGTATACCCTTTCAAGATCTTCATGTATCGCTCGATCGGGTACATCCACCGTAAATAAACTGGTCCACATATTTTAATTTCCCTCACCAGATGAACAAGTAAGTGAACCATTATGTCGAAAAACGAGGGAGGAAAGTACATCTCCAACTGACACAAGATAATTGTGGCCTCTTCTTCCAAGCCATCTAACTTTGCAGGGTCCACGACTTTCGTACAAATGGCATTGAAGAAAAAGCACAGGCGACTTATAGCATGTCTGACTTTGGTAGGCAAAATGTTTCGAATCGCCACGGCTAACAGTTGTTGAATTAACACATGGCAATCGTGAGACTTTAATCCAACTAGTTTTAAATCCTTCATCTGTACAAGGCTCTTAATATTTGAAGAGTATCCTTGTGGCACTTTAACTCGGTGTAGACAGTGACAGAAACTTATCTTCTCCTTTCTTGACAAAGTGTGGCATGCTGGAGGCAAGTAAATTTTTTTACCATCGGACCTAGGATGTAACTGCTCACGTATACCCATCTCAGCAAGATCTTGACGAGTGTTCAAACCATCCTTTGTCTTCCCTTGAATGTTAAGCAACGTGCCGATAACACTGTCACACATATTTTTCTCCACATGCATAACATCGAGACAATGTCTAACATCTAGATCAGACCAGTATGGAAGCTCAAACAATATGGACCTTTTTTTCCATATGCATGTATTTCCTTTCTGCTTCTTTTGAGTCTTTCCAAATACAGTATGGATGCCCTCAACCCGCTGAAGAACCTGTTCCCCGGTTAACGGAGTCGGTGCAAGTTCATGCTCTTGACTTCCGTTAAATGCTTTTTTCAATCTCCGATAAGGGTGATAAGGTCTCAAAAAACGTCGATGGCGAGTGTAAACTGTTTTTCTTCCATGTTTAAGTTGCAAGTAACTAGTGTCTTCCTCACAGATAGGGCATGCACGATGGCCCTTAACACTGTATCCACTCAAATTCCCGTATGCCGGAAAATCATTAATGGTACAAAATAGCATTGCACGCAACTTGAAAGTCTCCTTACGATAACCATCAAACACTGCAACCCCTTCATCCCACAAGTTTGCCAAGTCTTCAATCAACGGACTAAGATAAACATCAATGTCATTTCCTGGCTGTTTTGGGCCTGATATCATCATAGACAACATCATGTATTTCCGCTTCATACACAACCAAGGAGGCAGGTTGTATATGACAAGCAAAACAGGCCAAGAGCTGTGCTGAGTACTTAAACTGCCGTACGGATTCATTCCATCACTGGCAAGTGCAAGCCTTAGATTTCTTGGCTCTTTGCCGAACTCCGGATACAAACGGTCAATCTTCTTCCACTGAACTGAATCTGCCGGATGTCGGAGCATCCCATCAGAGTTCCTTCCCTCTGCATGCCATGTAAGGTCTTTTGCGTCATCTTCATTAGCAAACAGACGCTTAAACCTAGGAATGATCGGAAGATACCATAACACCTTTGCGGGAGGGCCTTTCGTTGAACTCTCATCACTACCACATTCGTCATCGTCCTTCACTTTGTACCGTGATACCCCACACGTGGGGCATTTATGCATTTGTTCAAATTCATTTCTGTACAATATGCAGTCATTAGGACAGGCATGAATTTTTTTATACTCCATACCCATCGGACAAAGTATCTTCTTCGCCTTATAGTAACTGGTTGGTAACGTGTTTTCCTCTGGAAGCATGTCCTTTAGTACCTCAAGCAGTGAACTGAAGCTTTTGTCACTCCACTCATATCTGGCCTTGACATTAACAAGAGTTAACACCGCAGACAACAGTGTCAATGAGTCTTTGCACCCCGGATACAACGGCTTCTTCGAATCACTCTCCAACGTATCATACATAGGGGCATGGGCTTGCTGAAAAGACTCATGTCCCAGATCACGAATCATATCCTCCAGTCGATCTCCGACGTCAACATCAACCCGTTCAGTCTGCGAGAGGCTGTGCGTGTCTGTCAATTCACCATGCCATATCCATGTCGTATAAGTTTTCTTAATCCCATCGCACAGAATGTGCTCCCGCATGTCTTCTAGTGATTGTCGTCTACCATTCAAACAATTGATACAGGGGCAGAAATATTTTCCATCCCCATCCGGTCGACTTTTTTTTGAAGGCAAATTACAAGAAATTTTCAACGCCCTCTTCGTACTCAACCGTCATGCGATTTGCATTCATCCAACTTCGATCCATGTTATTAACAACTGTGTGATACTCACAATGTTATTCCATGCATGCAAACCTCACTTTTTTTCATTCAAGGTGGTGGTCCTATCCCATTCAGGAAGACAAATTTTTAAAGTATATTCATATGTATAGGTTGAGCGTCTTATCTTAAATTTGACGAAATTTCGGCAGCATTTCGCTTTGGTCTCCAAGTACACGAAATGAAAGCAGTGACATCAGTTCCACCACAGTCAAGTATGCACCCGGAGAACAAAGTCAAATGCATTGTACCGAAATTTCATCAAAATTAAAAAAGAAACACGACCAACACATATGAATATACTATAAAAATTTGAGTCTTCCCAAACTGTCCAAACAGACAATTCAAGAATCAATACAATGATTAATCCAAACTATCTGGAAGAATCAGTGTAATGAATCTGAAACGGGAAACTAAGGTTCACTCATGATGAACATTAATTGTATAGAAAAAGTAACATGCATACTTGACATACAAAATATTGTATATAAAAGTCCAAATTTGTAAGTACCTGCGACGACAGTCACTGACAATTTGCAACCACAAAGTAGAAAAGGACAACTACCTACAAATGATGTAGAACATTGAACAAGTTATATTCAAGGACAACACGAACATACACAAATTATATGCATTAAGGATGGAGAAGGTTAAGTCTTTGTCATGGAACAACATATGAAGGAAAGCTTGTTTATATCTTAGAGTATTTCTAAACTCTTGTTTTGTCATGATCCTAGGGTGAGTGAGGTGAGTTTGGCTCATAATATCCCATCTATCATGTATTATTGTTTACTTATTAACACGAAGGCAGCTTATAGTCAGAGGCTACTAATATAGAGTGGCAGCATTCACATATTATTGTCAACTAAATTCAGCTTTAGGAATATGGGCTTTATTTACTACTAAATTACATAATTTGCTGAACCACATGGGAGGTAATTACAAGAAATCAGCTTCCCTTGACGATGTCTATGCAAATTGGTTAAATTTGAATAGGATGGTTGTACTTGCCTTAGATGGAAGATAAAGATATACAAGAAAGAAATAGTGTGTAATATAATTTAAAAAGAGCAAGAATATTCACTGATACATTTCAATGCATCAGCATAGGACTCTACAGAAAATAGAACTAACCAAAGAGCAGTTTCTTCAATTCACTTGCTCTACGAGTTGCCTCAAGCTGTTGCTCACATGCACTGCCACCAATTAACACCTGAGGGGTCTGTACTCTTAAAAAAAAAAATTCCAGCAGGCCAGAGGATCTGCAAACATGAAGTAGACAACAAGACACATTAGCACAAGGCATTGAAGTTAAATTGAGAACAAGCAATGACATTAATCCATAAAAACATACACTAAAACAATCCAGTGGTGTACATGCTGACATCAAATTGAGGAATAGTGTGCTTAGGGTCTAGACGCATTCATTATACAATTTGATAAATCTAGCTAGCTAGAATGAATTTACACCACATCTCTAATCTAATCACTAAAATATATACATGTGAAAGAGGAATATACGGAGAGGAGGAAATAAATGAAAAGTTCAGAACATTGCTGAAGAAGTCAAGAATAAGCAAATAATGAATTATAGAGCCCAACACCTTCCCTATTTCTTTAAATTCAACAAATAAGGCAGATATTTTCGTGAGGCCCAGTCAACAAAGTAATAATTTATATATAGAGAGTACCAACAATCAAGAAGCAATTTCTATATACTATATGGCAGCACCACGACAGCGTATACAATGATATGCATCTTATACTAGGAAAAGGAAATACAAAACCCTTTGTCCTCTCCATACACTCAATATATATAAAGAGAAGCAATGCACAGCAATTCTCATAATTCCCCCTCACTTTTGGGTTCAAAGTGATTGCTGACTCCTTATTTCTTTGTTCCGCCTCTCCTAGCCTTTGCACAACACAACACAACACCACATACACCTTCGCCTATATCTATTCTCCTATCCTACCTACTTACTCTCTCTTCCTTTCAATTCAATTCCTCAATTCAACTCAACTCTCTAGCTCTTATGGAAACTAATTATATATAGTCTGATTTCACTAAATTTTTGTAAGCTGATAATATAGAGTAATAATTGTATATAGCACCAATTTAGTTTTGTGCATGTTCCTGAATGCAAAACTACGTACACATAATTTTCGTTTTAATTAACAAAATAATGATAAACAAACATAGGTGAACTCAAACCATGCTAACTAATGTTATTATGTATATAAGAAAACCATGAAAGTGATAAAGAAGAGTGAACACACCCTCACAAAGCAATCATGGAAGAAGAGTCTAAGAGTGGCAGGAGCAGTCACAAAAGTCACAGAAGAAGAAGAAGACAAATGCAGAAGAAATAAAAGAAAAACAATGGAAGGGCACAGACCTAGTGGGAGCCGCGACACTGACAATGGAGGCGGCGACAATGGAACCCCAGACCGACAATGCAAGCTTCGTGAAAGTGAGGCAACACGGACAATGGAAGCGTCGTCGTCACCAAAACCGACAATGGAAGCTTCGTGAAACTGAAGAATGGAGGCACACCAGCGGCGCAGTGAAGGGCGATACAGAGAAGATAGGCGCGCGCGAGACTGAAGAATGATTTTAATTTTAATTTTTGGGTATCTTATAATAACAACAACATCGGTTTTCATCTAAAAACCGATGTTAAACTCTTCCTGTTAACATCGGTTTTTCTTAAAAACCTGGAAAACCGATGTTAATGGCAACAACTTAACATCGGTTTTTGAGGTTTTTAACGAAACCGATGTTAACAAAGTCCATTTATTTACAAAATTGCCACCGCGTTTTCGTTAACATCGGTTTTCCCAATAACCGATGTTAAACTGGCGATGTTAAAACCTATTTTTCTAGTAGTGTTTCTTGATCATCAAGCAGTTCAAATGAGAGACACAAGTGAAAAGCACGATTTTCACTTAAGACTTGGGGATGAACCCAACAAAAAATAAACCAGAACTTCAACATCACTCCCTCTCTTTGGTCCAGTCCTACTTCCACCACCTTGATTTGTTCTACTTAAAAATGGGTTGAGCATGTGACTTACAAGCTTGTCATAATATCTCACTATTTATCAAAAAGGATTGGCACTCAAATGCTCCCACAGTCTCACATATTATCTTTAAGCAAGTGTCAAAGATAAGATCCTTATATGAATAATCTTTCGACCTTTGGGATTAGTCCTAAAGATATCCAGCTATAATGGGTCCTAGTAAAATTGGAAGAATAAAATTTGGGTCACAAAGAGACCTAGCCACACCAATGAAATAGAGGCCACTTTTGGAAGGGTGAAGATCAAACTGGGGACATGTTATGTCAAATGTTGGGGTTTTGTTCTGTTTTTGGTCAGAAATGTGAGAAAAGAAAGTTCCAGGCTTGTGGGGAGACCTACTGTGACTACCATTTTAGGTGTAGCTAGGAAAAATAAAATGTGGCAAATTAATAGTTAATTTACTTGGATTTAACTACTAAATTTTATTGGTAGTTAAATTTGTAGTAAAATTAAGGAGATCTTGTAGTGATAGTATGCAGAATTTGAGTGAATTAAACTAAAAAAAGAAAAAGAAAATTTTGTAATATATATAAGAGAAACAAAAGTTATGTGTGGGGAAAATATAACGATTATAAGTGGCATACCCTTAAATATTTAAAAAAATATTAATTTCATTTACGTATATACCTTTAAAAATAATAAAATTAAATTCAAATATTAGTGCAATTATATGTATTTGATTTGATTATGCTTTTGTTCTGGTCATGGATTGTGGAAAACTAATTAAAAACATTTAGTTTGTCTTTCTCATGTTAATTGATATTGTTATCTTTAAAATATATTAGGCAATTTTGATAAATGTTCTCTTTTTAAGAAGATTTTTCTGTTATTTAAAAAGACTATATAGTACCCCTTATATTCCTTTGTTATATTTATTTTGGCTTATAAGAGAAAAAAATATTCAAATGCTGCAATTCAAGTAACACGCTTTTGCATGCATGTCATGTGACAACACCTAAGGTTATATATATAACACAACTCCACGTAACACGCGCAGAACATGTAAATTGTTCTAGTGTTGCACAAATCTAATCCAAAAATACCGCAAAGTTTTACAATAAAATAATTTGTTGGCAAAGGAATTTCACTAGAATTGAAAATAGGTAAGTTTGAGTTGAAAATACAAAGTCTAGAAACCATTTCAAGTACAGAATCACCATTAATGTAAGTTTTAACAACTTATTATTCGGAAATATAGCTAGGTCCAAGAAATTAGGTGCATCACATAGTAATCATGTGACTCCTTCATCCCCTTAGATCATAGCTTTATTCATCGCCATAGCCGACTCCATTGCCTCTCTGCAACCAGAAATTAAAAAACCAATTGGGTTGGAGCACCAACAATATAAGCATATTTATCAACAATGCAAGCCAATTAAATGCTAGAACATGGAAATTGAAGAAAAATAAAAGGGTCTGTGCATGTCTATATGCTTTTGAAGGTCGGGTACTTTGTTTTGAAACCTTTTTTTTTTTTTTCTATTAAGAGAGAGAGAACAGAGAGAGAGAAACAAATTTACAGCCCCAAGTTGTATCATTATTATTGCATCATACATATAAAATTCTTAAAGTGTCAATACAAACTCTGCAGTACTAGTGCTTGTGTGCTTGGTTAAAGAGCACTAAAACGGCTGATAAATTTACCTCAGGATTAAAGGTGAGTGCAACCTTGATCTCCCCACAGTACTTCTGGTCCTTCACAACATTGTAAGAAGTTTCTGGAATGCTCCCCACAGCAAACACTGGTTCCAGATTAATTCTGCATATAAGTTAGAAACGTTTGCCCTTAGTTTCTCAAAAGCCCTAAAAAGGGGGTTTCGTTTTTGGAAGTCAAAGATATATATTAAGAAGGGTTTTTTTTAATCATCAATGATTTAACTGCTTCACACGAGTTGAGAGAGCAAATCACAAATATAATGTAGTATATGTTTGGAACTACGTTCCCCAAGCAAAAAACCATGTCATCAAAGACTCATTTGATGTAAAAGCTAGAACCATGCTTCAACTTTAATATGAAAATCACATACAAGATCCTAAATCAAACACACTAGTTTCTATTTTCAAAAGAAATTTTTTCGTTTTGTTTAAATATATAAAACATGTGTGGAATGTTACTAACATTTTCTCTAACACTTTTTCTAACTTTTACAATAAATAAATTTATTGAAAATTATAAAATTATTAATGAAAATTCGTTAAAATTTATTAAAAACTACAAAAAAATATTATGAGTGAATTTTAACAAAATAAGAAATAAGATTCACACCAATTACTAATTATGTAATTTTTAATAAATTTTAATCTTGTGTTAAAGGATATATTAGCCTTTTTCTTAAACATGCATTTTAAATTCTTCACATTTTTTAAGAGTAGTATGACATCTTGTTACTCTTTTTTAAGATAAATGTTTTATAAATACACCATAAAGAAAAAACATCAGACATATTTTTCAATAGATAATTGTCACTGATATGCGCCTAGCATATGCTCCTTTCCAAGCTATTAGAAGCATGAAATAATCCATAAATGACCTAAATTGCTCATAATCTTGATAAATGTTGATGATTATGTTCCTTGCTTGAGTTATGATTAATTTGAACATTTTTATAACAGGAAAAGCTTATTACACAGAACAACTCAGGCAAAGGAAGCTGCCACACTACCAGCGTGTAGAGCCACGCCACCAGCGTGGCTAGAAGCCCACAAATGCAATCCTCACTGGAAACCCACGCTACCAGCGTGGTGTGCCACGCCTTCAGCGTGGTGAGCCACGCCACCAGCGTGGAAAGTGGCCTGAAACTACATTATTCACTAGAATGCCACGCTCCCAGCGTGAACACCCACGCCACCAGCGTGGGACTTGAAGAATGAAGTCACGCTACCAGCGTGGGATCCCACGCTACCAACGTGGGACTCTGTTGACTGTGTAATCTTAAATGTTGTTGAGGGCAAAGCTGGGTTTTCACATGTTCCTTATAAATACCTTAACTCCAGCATTGAAGGCACGTTCCTACAGCTGAGAAATCAGAAATTTAGGGATTTAGAAGCTTGGGAAGCTTTGCTAGGGCTTGGGAGTTGAAGGTTCAAAGTGGAGGTTCTACTCCATCTTCTCCTCCTTATTCTTTAGCTGGACATGTCTATTTTGGATGTAACTCAGCCACCCAATATGAGGTTTGGCTAGTTTTATTTTGTAGGGCCAAACACTTAATGTAACTTCTATTGGGATGTATTGAATGCTATTATTCATTTATTGAAAGTTATTTTACTGTACTTTACTTGAATGGTTTACTTCTTCTTTGGATTTGATCACTCTAATGAAGGATTAAGAGCTAGGGTTCACAATAGGAATATTGGAATACTAGTCTTGGAACTAAGTGAAGTAACTTGCTTGCATTACCTAGGAATAGGGATGTATGTTTGCAGTCTTGAATGTGTTGCTTAATGCTTAACCCTAGGAAGGTCACTAAGGGATTAGGGCTGATACTTGGGTTAAAGGGTTATCTTTCTAAGGAATTAGGAAATAACTAACTTGTTAGTGAAACACATGGCTGAGTAATTTAAAGATTTGAATGTAGTAAACAATATAATTTCATTGGGAGGAAGCATTGAGTGTGAGTTGCCCTAGCTACTATCGTCACATATCGTTTTATATCAATTTACTTGTTCATATGCTTTTAATGTTCATAGCTTAGTTTAAATTCAACCATCACACACACACAAAACCAAATTTTACTTTAATATTTGTCATCCAACTTATTGATACGAATTACGATTTAATTGGTCAACAATCCTCGTGGAAACGATACACTTCTTATCACTCATTACTTATACGATCGGTATACTTGCCGAATTCGCAACAGTCACATTGTCAATGAATAATAACAAAGGAACTAATTAAAATCATAAAAAATTTAAGAATCAAAATCATAAGAAAATATTTATAAGAATTATATATAAAACCATAAGACAAGTATATTACAATAACTATAAATGTATGTAAAACCTTTTAGTCTTATTTATGAATTGATTTTGAAATCAATAAAACAAAAAAATAATCAAATTCCAAATCACTGTAAGGTATCCAAATAATTAACTTGCCACTGTTGTAAGAATTTTAACTCACTTTGCCTCGCCAAGGAAATCATCACTAGTTAACAAATCCTGGTCCATGAGCCTTAGATTAAGTTCAGATACACTATCAGAAACAGTGAAAAGGAAGCTTTCATTCCAACGGGGTTTAGATCCTGCACCTAATTAACACATGTTAATTTAGTAATTAACTCAATATATTAGCCTCAGCCATACTCTTCACCAAGAGATAGGGAAAATAAACATGAAAGATAGTTTAGAATCAAATTGAAGCTAAAACTGAGAAAATATTGGAGAAAAAGCTAGGCAACATAAACTAAACTGCACCTTTAGCCACACTGCTTCGGTGCTCTTGTGCACGATAAGTGAGAATCACGTAAGGATCCATTTTCCCTGCTCGTAAAATAACATATATAAAATAGACAAACCCCTTACATTTATTACAATCTCTTACCATTGTGAATTCTTAAACTGAAAAAGTTTTAACTCTAGAAATAAATAAAATAAAATTAGAGGAAGACGAAGACCCGTTGAATCGAAAAATAATTTATTCAGAGACATGGAACTTTAAGCCCAAATTACTTTGAGGCAGCATTTTCTGTGAAACAAACCCATTAGGATTGGCCTAATGGTAGAGGATTGAAGTAGATGCATTCTTGTTACTGACATTGTATAGCAAAAACAAAAAAACCATTTTCTATGAAACAGAGAATACGCTATCTACCATTGAATTAATTAATTTGCATTACTTACCGAAAAAGTCACTGTCCTTTAGGTCTTTTGCGCTGATTAGAATAACTTCAAGCGTCCCACGAGGCATCTTTGGCTCAAAACTCACTCTCGCTTAGGAAGTTGGAAAATACAGCAAATGTCTGAAGGATACCAAAACGCCTAGAGCAATATATATATATATATATATATATATATATATATATATATA
>QARZ01021099.1:0-11785 GCA_013407115.1 Glycine latifolia
AAAAAAACAAAACAGAGTCTCTATGCAACATAACATAAGACAAAAAATATTAGAGCTTTTAGTGCATTCTATGGTTTATCACAGCCAGCAATCGCAAGATTTATTATTTTTCTTAACAGCATCAGAGTTGGTTTTAGTATTTTTCTTGAAGTGAGTCCTCCAATAATTCTTTATCTCATTGTCAGTTCTTCCTGGAAAGCTTCTTGCAATTGTTGACCACCTGAAGTGCTTAATTTTTATTTAGCTTCAAAGATTTATTATAAAAACTTGCAAGTTCAAAGATATTTGAAATTCATTTTTCTTTACCTGTTTCCCTACCTAGCATGCAGCTCTTGAATTATGCTTTCTTCTTGTGGTGTTATTTGACCCTTGTTGAGGTCTAGCCTCAGGTAATTCACCCATCTCAATCTGCAGCTCTTCCCATTTCTTTTTAGTCCTGTTAAGAGAATAATAAATGATCAATCATTTGGACAAAAATAAAAGATGATAAAAACAACTATGAAGAGGGTGGCTCAAGAGTGAAGAGTTAAGAATTATAAAAAACATGATTCCAAAAGGCCATAAGAAAAACTTATGATACAAGGGTAGTCAATTTACTGAGTTGAAGTTGGAAGCAATTTAATTTTTGTGTGTCACTTGTATAAACCTGTAAATTGATATTGGACTTAGGTGTAAACTATGTTAGGAATTAAGGAGCAAGACATATATAGTGTATAAAGATTGGTAGGGACCTACAAGCCTAGCAACAGAGTTCCATCTGCCCTCAACATGGAACTTGACATACTGAATGAGCACTCATACATGTTTGATATATTGAAGTGGCCTCCTCATTCTCCAAAATTCTTCACTATTATTTTTAAGATTATCGTTTGTTAATGTGTGAATGTAATGAACCAAGTAACATAAGTTTACATTGAATGAAAATGAATAAGTAACATATAATTAAACGTTAAAGGCTCACACACTTAAATATCTTAGAGTTTAAGGTTGAGGGTAGTTTATAATTCATTTGTATGGTTTATTCACATTGTGTCCATGGAAAAATTTCCCATATTTTAGCCCCTCGGACTACCTAACAATAATTTTATAAATGATATTTTTATTTGATTTTACAAATGATACTCTTCTATAGCTGAGGTACGCACCACTAATACTTTAATTTGATTAAATTATTTTATCTCAAATTTGATTCTAAATGAATTTAAATAATCAAATTTATCAAAAAAAGAATAAATAGAAATCATTCCCTTACAAAGTTTTAAGAATTACATTTTTAAAAGAAACTTGAAAGCCTGCTATGCAAGACTGCAATATTAATAACATAAGGAAAGGAATTCGAAGTAAGGGCATAACTGTGAGTAGTCTATAAGTGTGAATGTATGTCCATGAACAAGAAATTACCCTTGCTCTTACAGCATTGAATATATGTTAATGTGAATCATTGTTATCTTTCATTTTATGATAAATAGAACAAATATTTTATTTCAGCTTGGTAGTGGCTTTAAAGCTCTTATCATAGAGTAAGATAAGATAATGGCACTTTAGGGGTAGTTTGGTTTGAGAAAACATTTCCTGTTTTTACTAAGATATGGTTCATGCCAGAACAATAATCAAGCATGCTGAGTATTACAAGAGGCAGGAAAGGCTTCTTAAAGGGTACCAAGAAGTGGACTGATACACTGATGATCTATACTTTCTATAGAGAGCTTGGAAGTCTAACAAATCTAGCATCTCAACATCTTCACCCCACAAGAATTTCATCCTTCCCATGAAATATGGTTGGAATGACACAAGATCACCTTTCCTCACACTATATCCATCTGGCCAAGTGTCATCTGAAAAACAACACTTGCCTTCCTAAAAAACCATCATAACCTTAGATAACCTTAGAATGTAGAATATGATTTGATAATTTGATGTGATTTGCATGTACAAGCCTTGAGCGGGTCCATGGCTTTACTTTTGGAGATAGTCTCGATGAGCAGAGAAAAAACAAGTGGATAGATTTTAAAGCAAGGCTAAACAAGGTAGCAAATGACTATTTACATCAGTTGGATTGAATTTCTCTTATATCTGTTCATTTTATAATTCTATTGATTAGATTATCATCAGATTTGTAATTTATGCTTTACACCATGTTTTGCTGCTGACTGGGGAAAGAGGGAAGAGGAGCAATAGATAATTACAGGCATTGTAAATTCATTTGTATCTCTGAATTATCTTGTCTTATATTTCTTGTTCTCTGCTAGTAGGATGTGTTATCCTGTTTGTGTACCTGTTTCTATCCCAGTTTGATGAATTTTATCTATAAAAAGAAAAGGAAACGAATAACAAAAAGAAGAGTCAATGGAATTTTAACCAAATACATTCTTAAGGGTCACTTTCCGTGCAGCTTCTTAGCTTGGAAGAAGATTGGACTCTAATTCTCGATGATGCATTAGCCAATTCTTTTGTAGCACCTGCAACTGATGATTTGAAAGAGGACAATCAATTATCATGTAAGTTTTCCAACTCAGATATCAAGCTATACTTTGTGCAGATAAAGTTTATATTTTCTTAGTTTGAAATTGAAATTGTGAATATCTGTTTTGTCCCCCTTTTGCTCATGAACCTCAAAGTGACTTTATTTCATAATATTCCATTTCCATCTATATACTAATTTCATTCATTTCCATGAGAGATGTTTCTAGTTCTCTCTATATAGCATATGAAAAAGTTGAAAAACCATGTAATAATCCAGAAATTGCAATAGAAATTAAAAACAAAGGTTTGTGATGATTTTTCAATGTTTTATATTGGATAATCTAGTATCACTACGGTTATTGATAATGGGCAGTTCAAGTTATTGAGATGATAATTTTCTGTTTTCTAAGTGTACTGAAATTAAAAACTAGATTATTTTCTTGCCTTTTGGTTTTATTGTGTTGTGCAGTTTGCTTGTATAGTGATGTTTTAACTTTCAACTTTCTATACTTAATCATATAACTATGGATCAGGTCATTCCTTGGGTACTCTTTCTTTATTCGTATAAAATTTTTTTTTTTCTTCCTTAAGATATCTGATTCAATTCAACCATTGGAGTTGCTTGGTAATCAAATATCTTGCAATGTGAAGTAAACAAACAAAAAAATAGGAAGTTTATTGGTGCGACATTACCCTTGTTAGGGGCATGTGTTTCAACCTTTTGTGTTACAATGCTGAGTAACCTGCATAAGTTGACTCATGTGATGAATGGGTTTAATGTAATTCAGATTGTTGAACCATGTTTCAAGCATAAACATTTAGATTCTGGCAAATCTTTTTGCTCACTGTTGAAGATGGTTTTTGTTGCTTTTCCTCAAGAATGCGCTTCTATCAAATAAGTTCATAAAATCTAGTATAGGAATCTAGTATTGGGTGTGCTCACTTACATGACAAGTATTTCTAATTATATATATGTTAAGTGTTTTATGTTTTATGTTTCTAGCATTAGTTTATATGTTGATGATAGTAGCTTGTTATGCGGATTTTTAACTATTGTTATATTTCGTGCATTCATTGTTATCTTTATTTATTTATTATTATTAAACCATAACATTTATTAAGCTGTTCTGGTTTTAATGAAGTAAATGCTCCTAACTTTATGACTATATGTATCAAAATATAAGGGGTGTGATATAAAAATATCTCAAGTGCACCATTTTTTTTGTGATTTTTATCCATTTTAAAAAAAATAATATAATACATACAAAGACGGTTTTTAGGCAAAACCGTCTTTGTATGTATTTTTTTTTGTTTTTTTTAAATAGATACAAAGACGGTTATTAAGCAAAACTGTCTTTGTACGTATTGGTTTTTTTTATTTTTTAAAAAGAAATGAAGATGGTTATTAAGAAAAAACCGTCATCGTATGTTGACATACGATGACGGTTTTCCTTAATAACCATCTTCGTAGGTGTTTAATTAAAAAAATGGAAAAAATTTAAATACAAACAAAGACGGTTATTAAGGAAAAACCTTCATCGTATGTCAACATACGAAGACGGTTTTTCCTTAAAAACTGTCTTCGTAAGTGTTTAATTAATAAAAAACAAAATAAAAATCTTAAATATAAACAAAGACGATTTTTAAGGAAAAACCGTCTTCGTATGTTGACATACGATGATGGTTTTTCCTTAATAACCGTATTCGTAGGTGTTTAATTAAAAAAAAACAAAAAAATTTAAATACAAACAAAGACGATTTTTTAGAACCGTTGTCAAAAGTACCCCATTTTCAACGACTCGCGCAACAATGACGGTTCAATAACCGACGTCGTATGGTCTAAATAACCGTCGTCGTAGGCCTCCTGTGTAATAGTGAAATAAAGAAAATTAATTGACTAGGCATGGGAAACAAATAAATGGCCCTTTGCCTAGTTGTCTAAATCTACATAGATAGTGTGTACATAACGCAGGCTATATAATGTAATTAGTCAACACAAGGGGCAAGGATTTATGTATTTAGCTATTAAAGTAATACAGCTGCTGCTTGACACAACGAGTTAACAAATAAAAATATCAAAGAAGATCAAATTTGAAGACTTGTTAAACATTTTTTTTATTGAAATGGGGATTAAGGACCCAACAAGAGAAGGTGGAGGGAAGTAACTTGGAAAACAACAGGAAACAAAGGGGGAGACACGAATCTTCTAAAATATTGTTACAAAAATTTCATATCCCATTATCTAGAGACTTCTCGTTATGGGAAGATAAGGAGGAGGGATATTGGATGCTAAAAAATGAGGTGAAGTCAATTTGCAGGGTATCAAATAAGCTGTTTAAGTCAATTACAATGGGCCTGTTTGGATAAGATTCTGTAAAAGCACTTCTAGGATAATAAAAAAATGAAATAAACTTCTCCATAAGCTAAAATTAGCTCTTCATTAACTCATTTGTAGATGTTCTCTCATGTTTTAGAGAAGTTATATGAGAGAACTTTTACTAATTAGCTAATGGAAAGCTAATTTTAGCTTATGGAAAAGTTCATTTTATTTTTTTCTTTATTTTTTTTTCATAAAAGTGCTACTAAAAAAACTTACACCCAAACAAGTCCATTATCATATTCTATTGGATGTGATAATCGCAACAGCATTTTTTGCCACCTGCTTTCAGTCTCATCTGAATAACAAATCATAAAACTTTTGAATATTTTCACGAGCAATTCCTTTTCAATGCTGTTGTACCAAACAAATCAGAGTTATTCAATAAATCATTACTCTCTTTGAAAGAGTTTCATCTAAGCAATTCAAGGGCTTCTTTAGTGTTTAATCCCTTCACTTCACAGGCTCGTTCAACACCATAAGCATGTAGCAAATGCTTTTATTTAATCCAATTTGTCAGCATCATCAACCTCGAATTATTGGAATACCTTGATTAACATTCCACAACTTAAAATAATGGCAATCTCGAATTATTGGATTTGTCTATGAGTTCCTTTACGTTCAAGAATCCACTGATCATGGTATTATAGTAGCTAACCTGTCTTGATGTTTATTTGGTCTTGAATATTGATAAGTCCATTTGAAGATTCATAAATTAGTTATTCAGTCATTTTTGCATTTTGCAGAAATTTAAGTTCTTGATGGAAATGAAGTTGAGTGGTTGTGAATTACTGAAAGCAGTACCTGACATGTCTGGAGCACCAAATTTGAAGAAACTGCATCTTAATAATTGCAAAAATTTAGTTGAAGTTCATGATTCCGTTGGATTCCTTGATAAACTGGAATGCTTGAATCTTAATCACTGCACTAGTCTTAGGGTTCTTCCTCGTGGCATGAACCTAACTTCTCTTAAAACCATGTCCCTTAGGAGATGCACAAGTCTCATGAGTTTTCCAGAAATTTTAGGGAAGTTGGAAAACATAAGGTACCTTGATTTGATTGGCAGTGCCATAAATGGCTTGCCTTTTTCAATTGGAAATATTGTTGGGCTCACTAGGCTGAATCTGAATGAATGCAATGGGCTAGTTGAACTACCAAGTAGTGTTTTTATGCTGCCCAAACTTGAGAACTTGGAAGCTAACTATTGTGAGCGGCTTGCACAACTACAGAATGGAAAAGGTCAAGATCACGAAACGGTGTCTTCAAGTGTTAGGGATGCTAATTTTAACTATTGTTATTTGACAGAGAAGTTTCTTGCTACTCTTCTTCCTTGCTTGTGCAATGTGACATCTTTATCCCTTAATTCCAGCATTATCACAGTCCTTCCATCATCAATCAGTGCCTGTCTCTCCTTGACAGAACTTTATTTGAATGATTGCATGGAGCTCCGGGAAATCAGAGTCCTGGCACCAAACATAAAATATCTTTCTGCTATCAATTGCACATCCTTGACTTCTGAGTCTAAGGAAATGTTACTAAATCAAGTATCTTATCTATGTTTTAAATCTTTTTTCATATTCTTTCAGCAAAAAAAACAAAAAACAAAAAGAAAAAAGCAAAACAAGAACAAATCTATTGTCGTGATAATAACTTACCTAGGATGTTTAACTTGTATATTTTTATTATACGTGATTGACAGAAACTACATGAGACTAGGGGTACATGATATGCGCCTAGCATAGGGTTCTTTCCAAGCCACTAGAAGCATGGAATCACCCATAAATGATCTAAATTTTCTTATAATTGTGATAAATGTTGATTAAGCATCTCCTGCCATGAGTTATGTTAATTTGGACAATTTTTATAGCAGGGAAAGCAATTTTTACACAAGATCAGTTGAACAAGGCTGCCACGCCACCAGCGTGGGTTCCACGCCACCAGCGTGGGTTCCACGCCTTCAGCGTGGGTGTCTGAAGTAGCCACGCCATCAGCGTGATAGCCATGCCACCAGCGTGGAGAGCTGCCCACAATTGCAAAACCCACTGGAAGTCCACGCCACCAGCGTGGGACATGAAGTAGGGCCACGCCACTAGCGTGGGATCCCACGCTACCAGCGTGGGACTCTGCTGACTTTGTAAACTTGAATGCTGCTGAGGGCAAAACTGGGTTTTCACCTTTGCCTTATAAATACCTTAACCTCAGCATTGAATGCACGTTCCTACACTCCAAAAATCACAAATTCTAGGGTTTTAGAAGCTTAGGAAGCTTTGCTAAGGCTTGGGAGTTGAAGGCTCAAAGTGGAGGTTCTTCTCCATCTTCTTCTCCTTGTGCTTCAGCTGAGCATGCCTCTTTTTGATGTAACTCAGCCACCCATTATGAGGTTTGACTAGTTTTATATTGTAGTTAGGGCCAAGCACTTGATATAACTTCCATTGGAATGTATTGAATGCTATTATTCATTTATCAAAGTTATTTTACTGCACTTTGCTTGGATTCTTTTACTTCTTCCTTGGATTTGATCACTCTAATGAAGGATTAAGAGCTAGGGTTCACAATAGGAATGTTGGGACACTAATCTTGGAACTAAGTGAAGTAACTTACTTACATTACCTAGGGATAGGAATGTATGTTTGCAGCCCTCTGAATGTGTTGATTAATGCTTAACCCTAGGAAGGTCACTAAGGGATTAGGGCTTGCAAAGGGGTTAAAGGATTATTTCTCTAAGGAATTAGGAAATAGCTAATATGTTATTGAAACACATGGCTGAATAATCTAGATATTTGAATGTAGTAAACAATACAATTTCATTGGGAGGAAGCATCGAGTGTGGGTTACCCTAGCTACTATCGTCGCATATCGTTACAATATTAATTTACTTGTTCATACACTTTTAATGTTCATAGCTTAGTTTAATTTTCAGTCATTACACACACAAAACCAACTTTTACATAAATATTTGTCATCCAACTTATCGATACAAATTACAATTTAATTGGTCAACAATCCTCGTGGGAACGATACACTTCTTATCATTATATTACTTGGAACGAACGGTATACTTGCCGATTCCGCAACAGTACACATTTCAAATTCCCAGGATCATCTATCCCAAGTTAGTTGAATTACAGTAGAAGGGGACCATCCCTGTGTTTCTGGTTTCGTAACAAGTTCCCAGCAATTACTCTGTGTTGTTGGAGTTTTTGGTAGTTTGCATAAGATGATTGTGCTCTAAAGCCAATTCCCGAACTTGATTGTGCTCCAAAGCCAGGCGAACGTGATTGTAAAGTAAAACCAAGTATTATAATATTTCTAATTACTAAACTCTAAAGAGTGCATAATTCATTGGTAGGGATTTATAGAACTGGAGATAGCCCATCTTTAGCTAATAGTCATCATATTCTTAGAAATTCAAGTTAGAAAAAGAAAAAACTGATGAAAATCCAATATCAGTATATATGGCTAATTAAATGAAATTTAAACTCTTACGATGAAAAACTTTTTTTAGTGATTTATTAGTTTGAATGAGTAGAGTTACAAGTACAATTGGATACATTATGTATAATAGCAAAAATCCATTATAAACCAATGACTTACAGATAACTCATTATTTCATTCCCTAGTTAGCATGCATGTGCCTTACAAATTCCGCACCTTGCAGTGGTGCAGGTACTATATGCAATTACTATCAGCATTTAAGCAAATAGCTATTGTTTTACTAACATTGAAAGGTCTGGTTATTTAAATTGAATATCTGCCATGTTTCTTTTTTGCTACGGTACATGTATTCCCATCCATTCAATACCTGTTTTTCCTTCATCTTTCTCAAATGAAATCTCAACACCGTACCACTCATTCTCTATTCATGTATGAGCAGCAGATTTACTTTCTTCAAATTTGTGCTGCAGTTCATACAGAATTGCTTGATTTGTCTCAACCCATTGAAATCTAGGAGCACATAGACTAAACTCTGGGATAGACCGCTGGTACTGAGATTTAACCAACTTGGGATAGCTGATCCGAAAAACGAAATGTGTGCCCCTAGTCTAATGTAGCATCTGTGAATTCAAAACGTTGGTCAGATACCTTATTCATTAAAACATTTCGAAATGTTTTAATGAATAATTTTAGAATCAAGTTTTTTTTTTTAAATATGTTTGTAATCTTTGATAAATATCTAAATTTCGTGTTTATTTTTTAATATTTTTTTTCATTTTTGTTCCCTAATAAAATATTTTTTTTATTCTTGACATTTTTCTTTAGTCTTGAATAAATTGACAATTTTGTGTTGGTTCTCTCATCAAAAAATTTCATTTGTTAATTAGTCCCTTTGAAAAAGACTAATAACAAATGATTTTTTTTTATGAGGGAGGAAACACATAATTTGCTAATTTATCTGAGACTAAAACAAAGAGTCATGGTTCAAAAATATAATTTTTATTTTATTAGAAACTCAATGCAAAAAAAAAAATTATTAGATAACAAGCACAAAATTTTGGTAATTATTATAGATCATAAATGTACTTTTTGACAAATGTTATTTGTTAATTTATTAGTTTTAGTTAGCAGAGGGATTGAACTCATAACCTTTCCTCCTTTTCTTCTTTTTTAATCACCCAATAAAGCTTAGTTATAAATTGAAAAATTAGTTTATCACTTTCACCTAAGGCTGCACACTGCCTTGTCTAAGAAAAAGAGTCTCTAGAATGCAATATTTATTTGATCACTTATTTGGTAGGGATGTTAGAGAAGAGAAAATTTGCTGACCTTTCACAATAAATTATTCTTTTAAAATGGTTTGTAGAAAGTTCCTTTTATAAACACAACCATTATTTTGTATTAACTCTCCGGTTCATCAGAGGAAATATATCTTATCTAATTCAGAATTCTATTGAGACACAAGTAAAATCTGATCAATAATTGTTTTCTATTAATTATCAAATTCGAATATTATTCGAATGATTCAATTTTAACTTCTAACACAACTATTTGATCTTTCGTTAAAAATTTGAAGAAAATTATTTTGGGCCACTTTTAATTCTTTTAATCCAATTGTAAAGCATGCTTAAGAATTAGAGTAATAAGATTAAAAATAGGATGTTGGGAGAAAGAGAAAGGGAGACACTACAATTTTAGATATAAATATAAAAAACGAATGGAAAAAGAAGGTTTTTAAGCATTGCTCTTTGGTTCTCCAAGGGATTTGAAAATTCATGTCTTATGTCTCTATGTTTTGATGATTCTCTTCTCCCTTGTCTCCTTTCCTTAGTTGGTTTCCTTGTATTTGTTCGATTATAATAAGTTTGAATTTTGAAAGACCTTGGGTGGCCAAAAGGGTTATTTATTTTCTTAGTTTTTGATATTTTGAATGCATGAGTACATGAATTCTAGGTTAGGAATATTGTGCTTCCCATGTTAATGAATACCTTTAAGAAACCAAAAGTTTCATACTTTTTTAATTTTCTGAGGCAAGTATTGGAATACTCGCTGGAGTATTCAAATACTAAGATAAAAGTATTCGAATACTTCTCACGCAGAGTCAAAAAATAAATTCATTAATTGACTTTGAATTTTAATATGAAAATCATTTAATAAGGTTTGAAAATTAATTGGGAAAATTTCTAACTTAGTAATTCCTTATGCTCTCCATTGAATTTCTTCAATAATTGATTGGATGTTGACTCACTAAGGCAATTGAGTTGTTGATCTTGTGAGAAGAATCTTGCAAGATTGGAAGTCTTGGATAAGTTTTCAAGATCTCTTGGGTGACGATTCTCATGAGCTTTGGTGATTGGATTTTAGGGTGAGCAATCCTAAAAACGCTGTAACAAGTGAGGTATCTTTTGTGCAAAGATTGATTAGTGAAATCTCAATCAATTAGATTAGGAAACTGGATGTATCCTTTTGTGAAAAGAGTGAACTAGTATTTTAAGAAAACCTTTTTACAAATCAAGTTTTTTTTGAAAGGCAAAATGCATATATTAAAACTGATGAGGCACACAATATGGGTTCCAAACATTAAGAAAGAATACAAAAGTATAACACTAGAAAACACCCCTCCTTTTACATAAACTTTCCACCCCATAAGGTCCGATATAGCAAAACAAAGCAACAACTGAATTTTGCCACTTCTTTGTCTGATCTTTTGCAACCAAAAAACAAGTGTCACTACTACAAAATCGGCTTTCTACGTCGGTTATTTAGGCCCTTCGACATCCGTTCCGTAACCGTCGTTGTTATGGGAGTCGTTGAATACGTCGGTTGTATGACCGTCTTAGTAAGTGGGATTCGAAGATGGTTCTTAGCTCCGAACCGTCTTTGTTTCCTATTTTAAAATATTTTTTTTTTAAAAAAGATACGAAGACGGGTATTAGCCAGAACCGTCTTAGAAATTGATATTCTAAGACGGTTATTATACAAAACCGTCTTCGAAAGCATGTTTTAAAGACGGTTGTGAAGTAATAACCGTCTTAGAATGACACTTTCAAAGACGGTTTTTACTTTACAACCGTCTTATAATGGCACTTTCAAGGACGGTTGTTACTTGTCAACCGTCTTTGAAAGCAACATTCTAAGACGGTTGACAAGTAACAACCGTCTTTGTTTCTATTAAAAAAAAACAAAAACCATAGGAAACTAAGACGGTTATGTCAAACAACCGTCTTAGAAAGTGGCTTTCTAAGATGGTTCTTAATACAGAACCGTCTTAGAATGCTGCTTTCTAAGACGGTTGTTCGACATAACCGTCTTAGTTTCCTATGGTTTTTTTTTTTTTTAATTTTTTTGGACACTTTTTTATACACACATAATAATTGTCGCAGATATATGAACAATCTAGCTTCCCAACGTATAAAATTAAACAGCATTTCATTATCAACTCTAGCTTTAACAATCACAAAGTTTTACTAACAAGAATAATAACACATAATATAATAGCAAGTTAGTGGG
>QARZ01021224.1:0-10858 GCA_013407115.1 Glycine latifolia
TAATATGTAGTGACTAAGTCTGAAGAAAAGAATGGGCCATGAACAAAACCCATCAATTCTAATTATTTGCTATTTACAACCATAAAATCAAATTCGCAGCCTAAAATTACAAGTGCAGAGGTTCTGATTTCGAAGCTTAAAATGACCCTCCAAATGACAAAATTGGCCTCGGGCTATTTCTAGTAAACTTGTAGATCTTTTTGTTATCTTTCCAAGGACTCCTAGAACGCTCCATTCGGAGTTTCGTAGAGCTCTGTAGGTCCTGTACAAGCCAGATACGTCAAGTGAGCTTAAAATCCAAAAATACGGAACAATTAGCAATTAAGCCCACTAACTTGCCTAAGACAAAAACTGAATTAGAATGGGAAAATAAAAGTTCAAGAGAAGTCAAATAAGCTAAGAATGATAGAAAAATATTTAACTAAAGGCACTCCATCAAAATACCCCACACTTAAACATTTGCACTCCTGGGCAAAACTAAAAGAAAGACTAAGAGAAAGTTTCAAACTAAAGTAAATAGAAAATTTAAAAGAAAAGTATGAACAAGGCACACATATTTTTCAATGGATCCTAACAATGCACAAGAGTGAGAAAGATGAAAAATGGAAGAATAATATTAAGGTAACAAAAAATCCATGAAAACATGATCACAAAGCACAAAGTGAGAAAGTAGTCAAGTTTAGAATTAAGAATGTACCAAGGTGATAGAAATCTCTCAAAGGACAACACTCAACCTCATATAATGTGTATGGCTTTATGTTTACACTCAAACACCACATGTAACTAGCACATCCAAGTATTGACAAGACTCTAGTTCATTCAACTTGAAATACACATGCATCAAAAGATCAATAGGACTTTATAGGCTTGTAATGAATGGCTTAGGTAAAGGTGGATAAGAAAAAGATATTTAGGCTACAACTTAAGAGAAAAGAGGGGCAATGGGGAGCAAGCCAACAAGTTAAAAGAGGGGTAGAAACAAAGAATTGAGATTTAAAGGAATTTACAAGGATGAAAATCAACCATAACAACTTTTATTTCATTTTTTTTCTTTTTCTTTGCATTTCTTTTTCCTTGTTTATGCATTTTTTTTCTTTGAACGTTTGCTTTGTAAACTATTTCTTTTCTTTTCTATTCTTTTCTCATCATCATTTTTTCATTTTTTTTTCAAATCAAAACAAAACCAAATAAAAATACCCCACACTTGTTTGAAACCCACTCCCAAAACAATTCCAAAGCCCCTTTCCTCCCTAAAGCTAGGATAACATGGTTTTCCATTTTTTTTGTAGTTTGCAATGGGTTATATAAGAAAGAAAAGGCTAAAGGCTCAAAAAGGGTGACAATGGATATCAACACAAGAATAGGTTTATTTGGCTAGTGGCTAAAAGAAAGAAGGCCTAAATCATCTCAATCAAAGCATGTGCAACAAGGAATGTCAAAAGAAGCAAAGCAAAATATAGAGTAATCTAGCACAAGGGTGAATTCACACATGAAAGAACATATCCACAAAGGCTCAAAAACTCACAAGGCATAATTCTATCACACATGATTCATCTTAAATTCTATTCCTCAACCCTACTTATCACTTCAACAATTGCAACAATGATTCACATCAAGCATGAAACCTCTCAATCCAACCAAAATTTTAACATTTCTCACAATTTATGCAAGTTAGAAATTCTATGAAAAACATGAAAAAGTGCCTAAATTCAATAAAAACAGCAACAAAATAGAAAAAGCAACATAAACAGACAGAAAACAGAAACATACAGACTCAAAAACTAAAACAGACAGATAAACAGAAAACAGTAAACAGAAAGAAAATAGATTTTTGAAACCCTCACCCCCCACTTGAAATGCACATTGTCCTCAATGTAAGCATGCAAAGAAATGCAATCAAAGAGACAACAAATAAAATAAGGGAAAAGGAAACTCCCGAAATGTCATTCAAGATGCTTCATCACACAAAATTGGCAAGACCAAAGAGATGTCCGCCACAAGCTCCTTCTCCACTTGAGGGCTCTCATGAAATACTTTGAGTTGGTGACCATTGACCTTGAAGACTTTGCCGGTAACTTCATTTTTAATTTCAACTGCACCATGGGGAAAAACATTAGTAATAACAAAAGGTCCATCCCATCTAGATCGAAGTTTACCGGAAATAAGCTTAAGGCGAGAATTAAACAAAAGCACTTTTTGGCCACTATGGAACTCCTTTCTAAGAATCCTAGAGTCATGGAATTTCTTCACTTTCTCCTTGTAAATCTTGGAGTTCTCATAGGCTTCTAAATGAATTTCCTCAAGCTCTTGCAACTGAAGCTTCCTCTGCATACCCGCTTCATCAAATGCCATGTTGCAACTCTTCACCGCCCAATAAGCACGGTGCTCAATCTCCACTGGAAGGTGGCATGCCTTACCAAAAACCACCCTATAGGGAGACATCCCCAAAGGTGTCCGGTAAGCGGTCCTGTGAGCCCATAAAGCATCCTCAAGTAGCTTGCTCCAATCCTTCCTATTTGGTTGCACCACCTTCTGTAACACTTGCTTGATCTCTCTGTTAAACACCTCTGCTTGCCCATTAGTTTGGGGATGATAAGTTGTAGCAACTCTATGCATAACCCATACTTCTGAAGCAAGGATGCCAATGATCGGTTACAGAAATGGCTCCCCTGGTCACTGATGATGGCTCTAGGCACACCAAACCTGCAGAAAATGTTGGATCTCACAAAATCCACAACAACTTTAGAATCATTAGTTCTGGTGGCCTTAGCCTCAACCCATCTAGAAACATAGTCAACAGCAAGCAAAATATATGAAAAACCATGAGAAACAGGAAATGGACCCATAAAATAAATACCCCAGACATCAAAAATCTCACAAAAAATAATGGGTTGCCGAGGCATCTCATGTCTATGTGTAATAGTTCCTCCAGCTCTCTAACACTGCTTATAAGTGGTGGTAAAGCGATGAGCATCTCTAAATAGGGTGGGCCAAAAGAACCCACAGTCTAATACCCTCCTAGCGGTCCTCTGAGGACCAAAATGACCTCCGGTAGGTGTGCCATGACAAAACTGAAGAATAGACTGAATCTCATGATCAGGCACACACCTTCGGATCACTTGGTCACTACCAAATTTGCACAAATAAGGATCATCCCAAACATAATATTTAGCATCACTCTTAAGTTTATATATTTGGGACCTAGATGCATGAGGTGGAACAACAGATGCAACAATGAAATTAACAATGTCAGCAAACCAAGGTGTGACATGTGATGAATGCAAATGCATCAAATGCTCATCAGGGAAATTATCATGAATGGGAAAAGACTCAAGAGGTCCTTCAATCCTACTCAAGTGATCAGCAACCAAGTTTTCTGCACCACTTCTGTCCTTAATCTCGAGGTCAAACTCCTGAAGAAGAAGCATCCACCTGATCAATCTAGGTTTAGCATCAGGCTTCTTCAACAGGTACTTCAAAGCTGCATGGTCAGTAAAGACAGTGATATGGGAGCAAAGCAAATAAGATCGGAATTTATCTAAAGCAAAAACAATAGCTAAAAGCTCCTTCTCAGTGGTGGTGTAGTTAACTTGGGCTGCATCTAAAGTGCGCGAAGCATAAGCAATGACATGGGAGAGTTTACCAATTCTCTGTGACAACACGACCCCAAGTGCATAATTAGAGGCGTCGCACATCAGCTCAAAAGGAAGCTCCCAATCTGGTGGCGGCATGATGGGAGAGGTAGTCAGCTTCTTCCTCAAACCTTCAAATGCCTCTTTGCAAGGCTGGTCAAATGTAAAGTCTACGTCCTTTTGGAGAAGCTTGGACAATGGTAATGCAATCTTACTGAAATCCTGAATGAATCTTGTAACGCCTCTCTTTACTCTCTCGTGCTCAGTTTATTTTAGATAAAATATTGTGTCCACTTTGTATTAGAATTAAATTAGTTATGAATTTTCACGAAATTCTTTTCGCTTTGCTTGCTAAATCGAAGAGTTGTCAGTAATATAAACGATTTTCCTCACCACGGATCATGCAAATAAAATTCCTTAACATATATTGTTAACAGTCCAAGTACAGCACAGTTCCAAATAGTCTGTTACAACATAAGATACAGACAGCACAGCGTAGCATCAAATACAGATAAACAGAAAATCACAAATAAAGCAGTCATCCAACTCCTTCCTTAAGGCTTTCCTCAGCTTACTGTCCTTCTGCTCACCCAAATAGATTGGGGTCATCACAGGTGTCAAACCACAGACACAAAATATGGGTAAGTATTTTAATAAACAGAATTAAATAATTGATAGAAACAGATAAATAATCAAACCAAATAATTATAAGACCAATTAGTAAAACCAGATAAATAATCAAAACTAAATATTAATTATAAGACAGATGCCTGATGACTGATGCATACTTTCTTTATTATCATGATGCATGACTGAGAACTCAGAGGCCTAATAAAAGGTACCAAAATCATTATAGTTTCACCCACTCCAGTGAAACCAGTCCCACCCACTCCAGTGAGACAGTCCCACCCACTCCAGTGAGACCTCCCTCCACTCTGAGAGGATAAAAGGTACCATACAACAGTTCCACCCACTCCAGTGGAACAGTCCCACCCACTCCAGTGAGACCTCCTTCCTCTCTGAGGGGATAAATGCAAATGATGTATGTAATGGCTGGTTTTATTTTTCATTTATCTTCTTTTATCATTTGTTTCAATTTTCATATCAACTCATTCCACCCACTCCAGTGGAATTCATATCATATAGTTCCACCCTCTCCAGTGGAACACAAAATAACCAGCAACTCACTTTTAAATCATCTTTATTACAGAATCTCAACAAATACTTCTACATCAAGTGAATATCATACCGCTACTTCAATTTATATAGTTACATTAATACAATACAGCAACTTATTTAAATACAGCAATCCAATAACACATACAGCAATTAAATACATTACAGCAACTAAATAAAATACGTTACGGCAATTAAATACAATACGGCAATTTATATAAAGTATGATACAGCTTCATAAATGTAATACAGCAACGTATTTACATACAACAATATATATACAGCATACTACAATATCAATTAAATACAGCAATCTGAAATGATAACAGCAACAACAGTATACAGAATTATTACTTTACAGCAACCTACCACTTAATCATACAACAACAGCAACATACAACTTAATCAACATACAGCAACAACAGCATACAGAATTATTAATTTTCAGCAACAGAAATCCAAATACAACAACATTAAATCAATATACAACAACTAAATAAATTAATCTACAGCATCATAAAATAACATACAGCAATATTAATTTTACAGCAATATACAACAACCAAATCATACATGTAACATCATTAAACTTTAATTATAATGGTGTAATTCTATGTCTACAAAGTAGGATTAATTATTTTGGATAACCATTTTTGATTAGATTAATTTAGATAATCCAATTATAGAATATAGACTATCCTAATTTATTGAGAACTTTTAACAAACACTTGGTATGCCTAACTTTTAACCTTATTTAAGCAAGGAAGAACATAGCTAAATCTTAAATAATTGAATACCAAATTAACCTAATCAATTATCTAAGTCATGTTCATTAAAATACTTCCCATACCTTGGCTTCCCTTGTTAAAATTTCAGCCACTTGGTTGCCAATCTTCTAGCCTTCTTTACGTGACTTACTTAGGGGTAGAATCCTTGGTTTTGCTTTGTATTTTAAGTGGAAGGAATAAATAAAATAGATGGCTGAAATGGAAGGTTATTGGCCGTGAAATTCAAGAGGCTTGGTGCCTTGCCTTTTGTTTTAGTTTTAGTAAAAGAAGATAGCTGAAGTTTAAGGTGCAGTCCGTGAACTTTTTCCTCCCATTTTGGTCCCACCATGCTTTTATAGACTTAGTTACTTATTCTTTAGGTAAAAATATCTTAAGCCATTAATTGCTTTGCTTTCTACTTGGACCTATCACTTGGCTCCTTGTTTTTTGTCCACACAAGTGTCCCTAATCTTGAACTTTCTCAAGCTTTCTTCATCTTTGATTGAAATGCACGGTCACATGATTTTTAGAAGCCCATCATATGCAATTCTTTTGCTTAAAACCGTGGAATAGTTTTAGTCTTATTCCTAAAAATTCTGTCAAAACCCTGTATTACAAAAATTTTTATTCTGAACTCATTAACCGTTAGATCTTCTTAAAATTTTAATGGTGTAATCCTAACTCATATATCTAATTTTTGACCGTTGGGATTTTTGAAATAATAACTATAACTTCCTCCGTGTCCAAAGAAATCAAGAGGAAATTTCTTCAATAAAAATTTCCTTAAACCATCATTGTTTCCTAATTTCCTTCTAATAACTTTTTCTAAATTTCTATTGGTTCATTTTGTTTTTAATTTAGTAAAAGATCTAGACTATTTATTTAATACTCCATTTCATAATTAAGAGTAAAATTCCCCATCTTTCCTTTTTCTGTGCTTTTATAGAATTCAGATTGGTCTATATTCCATTATTTTATCTCTTAAAATTTCTAAATATTTCATTTCAAAGTTTTTCTTCACTAGGAATGTCAATAATTTTCTATCTAAAAGCTTACTAGACTTTTATCAGGTTTCCATGATCTTACTGAGGTTGATATGATCTTATCAGAGCTATAAAGGTATTTTGGTCATTTGAGCAAATGTTCAGGGATATTTTAGTCATTTGCCCTAGGGACCTAACTGTCATTTGGGAAATTGTCCAAGGATATTTTATTAATTTTCAAGAGAATCTAAGGGTATTTTCGTCAGTTATTTTAGAAATGTATATTTACCAGATAATGCACATATATATTGAAATCTGAGGGTGTTACAAATCTCATATAAAAACCTGCATGTCCAAGAAAAGAACGTACTTCCCGCACAGAAGCGGGGTAAGACAAAGAAGTAATCACATCAATTTTGGCCTTATCGACCTCAAGACCTCTACTAGAGACCAAATGCCCTAAGACTATACCCTCATGCACCATAAATGGCATTTCTCAAAGTTAAGAACAAGGTTGGTCTTAATACATCGGTCAAGCACTCTAGAGAGACTATCCAAACATGCATCAAAAGAGGAACCATAAACAGTGAAATCATCCATAAACACCTCCATGCAACTCTCTAATAAATCAGAAAAGATGCTTACCATGCACCTTTGGAAGGTGTCAGGTGCGTTGCATAGGCCAAAAGGCATCCGGGTGTAAGCAAATGTGCCAAATGGACAGGTGAATGTGGTCTTGTGTTGATCCTCTGGTGCAATATGAATCTGCATGTAACCAGAAAAACCATCCAGAAAGCAATAATGTGATTTACCTGCCAACCTCTCTAAAACTTGATCAATGAAGGGAAGAGGAAAATGGTCCTTGCGAGTGGCTTGGTTGAGTCTTCTGTAATCAATGCAAACTCACCAACTGTTGGCCACTCTAGTCGGAATCAGCTCATTATCTTGATTCTTCACAACTGTGAGACCCGACTTCTTAGGAACCACTTGGACAGGTGAAACCCAAGTGCTATCTGAGATGGGATAGATGATCCCTGCAACTAATAGCTTTGTCACTTCCTTCTTCACCACATCCAGAATAGTGGGATTCAGCCTCCTCTGTGGCTGCCTCACCGGCCTAGAATCATCCTTCGAAAGTATTCGATGCATGCATATAGAAGGATTAATGCCCGGAAGGTCAGCAAGGGTCCATCCAGTGGCCTTTTTGTGGCCTCTCAAAACATGCAACAGCTTCTCTTCATGCTCAAGTGGCAGACTACTAGATATGATCACTGGAAGCTTCTGAGCATCATCTAAGTATGCATATTTGAGGTGCTCAGGTAGTGACTTTAGCTCCAATGAAGGTGGCTGAATGGTGGAAGGCAAGGAAAGACTGGGGGCTGAGGGAAGTGGGATAGTAGGCTCAGAACCTGTATCTGTACCTGTAACACAATCAGTGTGAAGTGCGGAGGAAATCTCCGCATAAATACTACATGCAACAGCAGAATCATCACAGGTACAATTACAAGAACCAAGATCAAAATTAGAAAAATCAGAAGAATCAGAAGAATCAGAAAAATTAGAAAAATCAGAAAGTAAATCAGAAATATCTACACTATCTACTGCAGCATCAATGATATCAAGAACTGGGCTGCACAGGTTGTGCAGGTGGTGTAGGTGCAGGTTGCTGGAACTGTGGTTGTTGTCTGAATAGGGGAGCTTGGTATTTGGTGGTGGCAGGCTGGAAGTGCTGCTGAGGAGGTCTGAAGGGCTGCTGCTGTTGTGGTGGACTAGGACCATACCTCAAATTTGGATGATCTCTCCAACCAGGATTGTAAGTGTTGGAGTAAGGATTATACTGCTGTTGAGGTCTAAATGGTTGTCCAGGTTGCATGGCAGAAACTTCAGCAGCTTGTTCTGTCTCTTGGAGAGTGGGACATGCATCTGTTGGATGATCAGGCGCACAGCAGATACCACAAAGTCGTGGTTGGTTAGCTGCCATCACATTCTGTTGTTGACCAATAGCAAGCTGCCTCACAAGGGATGTCAACTCTGTCAATTTGTTATCCAACCTCTGGTTATCAGCAACCATAGAAACAGAAACTTCATTTGCAGCCTTGGATGGAGCAATACCGATTCGAGTACCAAATTGTTGATAATTGGCTGCCATGTTAGAAATCAATTGCCTTGTAGCAATAAAGGTCTTGTCCATCAAAGCACTTCCACTAGCTGCATCTATCATACTCCTGTCCATCAACATCAAACCTTCATAAAAATATTGAATTAATAATTGCTCACTAATTTGATGGTGAGGGCATGTAGCACACAGCTTGTTGAATCTCTCCCAGTACTCATACAATGTCTCCCCAGCTAGTTGTCTTATACCACAAATCTCCTTCCGGATGGATGCTGTTCTGGATGCTGGAAAGAATTTCTTCAGAAATCTTCTCTTCATATCTATCCAAGTGTTGATAGGATCTGGTTGAAGGTACAACCAGTCCTTGGCCACACCATCCAGCGAAAAAGGAAATGCCTTCATCTTGACATAATCTTCATGAATGTCATGTGGTCGCATGGTGGAACACACTACATGAAACTCCTTAAGATGCTTGTGTGGATCTTCACCTGTAAGACCATGAAACTTGGGAAGCAAATGGATCAGTCCAGATTTTAGCTCATAACTGACCTCAGTCTCAGGATATTGAATACACCAAGGTTGGTAAACAACATCAGGTGTAGCCAATTCCTTAAGAGTTAGGTTGTTATCAGCCATTGTATCAAGATGTGCAGAAGTAGAAGGATTAGAAGTAAATTCAGAAGATATTATGCTACTATCTAAAACTACACTATCAAAGTCATCTAAACTAATATTATGTCTGCTTAATCTGTGAAATGTCCTATCTATCTCAGGATCATATGCATGTAGTTCACTTGATGTGGACCTAGTCATACACAATTCAGCTCATAAGGAACAATAAACACAGACAACACAGAAATATCAGTCAGCTACTCTATCAGGACACTATTCGCTATATGTGCTGAAATGAAATAGAAATTGGAAAACTGCCCTAAAAAATTTTTAAAAATTCTAGAAAAATAAAAGTGAAAGTCTAAAAATCATGATTGATTTTTGTGATTTTTTTAGTGATTTTTAAAAATCATGAAAATAGAAAATTGCCTCAAAAGTGGTCTAAATGAAGGAATTTGGCGATTTGGACCCCTAGTGACCGTGTTCATCCTTCACAGGGTCCACATTCTGGTAAAATTTTAGCCCATTCCGAGATAGTTTGCTATGAAATGACCAGAATGCCCCTGCGACAATTGTAAAAACAATGTTAAAACTCCTACTTAGAGGTCGAATTTGCCAATTTTAACCAGACCCAACCCCTAAAGGGGTTGCTTTTGTTTAAAATGGGGGATAAACCTTGGGACAAAAATCGCAAGCAAAACTGCACAGGTTGGAAAAAATTCTGGACAGCAAAATGACACTACAAAATAACTACACTACACAATTTCTCATCCTACTACTACTCTGTTTTTGCTCTATTTTTACTCTGTTTTTCTCTGTATTTTGACAGCAAACATGAAACTACATCATCCACACTTCATAATGAACAAGAATAATCATGCAATTATGTAACAAAGTGCGGTTGTGCAACAAGGTGTAAAGATGCAGTGAATGTAACTTTTTTTTTAATGTATTACTACTACTATGCAGTAAATATGCAGCAAAATGTAAATATATTACAGTGAATTAAAGCTAGCACACAATGAACCGTGTCCCCGGCAACAGCGCCAGTTTTGATAAGCGTTTGTCGTGTGCCTTCAAAACAATTAAATTACGCTAATTCTGTAGCACAGGATTAACCTAGGTCGACTTAGAGACACAATCAATATGGTTCCAACTTCAATTCAGTAGTAAATAATGGGGGGATTTATATCAAACAGTTTGTATGCGCTAAATGAAAATTGCAAAAACACAAACTATGATTAAAGATTAATGCAGAAACTAATAGAATTGATAACAAGTAATGTAAAACAAATTAAAGAGCATCAATCCAATTCACCAAACCAAGCTATTCGAATCATCATCATTCTCAAAAATTTATCCTATTGTGAAAGTTCATTCAATTTCATTAGGAGCAGTTCAATCGAATTAACCCTAAATTAATTGAAACCACAAACCCTAATTGAAATATCATCCAATTAATCTGTGCTTTATATTCGAAATTAGGACATGAATCCATAACCTAATCCGCTTTCAATTCTAAACACATTCATAATCATGAAAACAGAATAGCAATTGAAGAAGAAAGTGAAC
>QARZ01021255.1:0-19154 GCA_013407115.1 Glycine latifolia
TGTAGGCTTTCTTTGGCTTTCCTTCCTTCTTAATCTTCCTCTCACCTTGTTGTTTCTTTAAGAAGATTGTACATTCAGATTTAATGTGTCCAAGCTTTCCACATTCAAAGCATGTAAAGTTGGTGGAGGTGTTGCTGCCACATTCTTTTTGTTGTTGTTGTTGAACTTTTTGAATTTTCTGTTTTTGTTCCTTCTCATGAATCTGATGAATTTTTTGACAATTAGATTCATGTTTTCATCTTCCTCACTTGAATCTTCTTCTATTTCAACCTTAGATGATGCAGCTTTCAAAGCTATGCTTTTATGTTTCTTTTCTGCATCTTCAGTATTGGTTAGTTGTAACATTTCAATTTCATATTCAAGTAGCTTACCAAACAATGCAGCCATGGATATCTTGGATAGATCTTTTGACTCCTTGATAGCTGTGGCTTTGGTTGCCATGGCCTTGTGAGACACTTCAAGATTTTGATATTCAATTCCTCAGTATCAAAGGTCTTCCCAAGGCCAAGAAGATGATTGACAATATGTGTGAATCTTGTTTGCAGCTGAGAAATGGTTTCTGTATTGTTCATTTTGAACATTTCATACTCATGAATCAAGGCATGTTTCCTTGATCTTCTGACTTCCTCAGTACCTTCATGAGTTACTTCTAGCATTTCCCACATTTCTTTAGCACTCTTGCATCTCATAGTTCTAAAAAATTCATCAGAAGACAAAGCATATGTTATCATATTTTTGGCTTTAAAGTCATATTGCACAATCCTCTTTTCTGCATCTGTCATTTCATCCCATTCTTTGGGAACCAGTTTATTATCAATAGTTTTCATAGGAACCAAAGGGCCTTTTTCAATTGCATTCCATGCACCGGGATCATTGGATTGAATAAATATTTGCATTCGATTTTTCCAAAAACTAAAATGCTCACCCTCAAACATTGGTGGATGATTGAGAGAAGCTCCCTCTCTAAAGGTTATTTGAGTAGTATTCATTTTTTTTTAAAAAGAAAGTGATCTTGAATATCTTTCAAGACCCAGCTCTTGATAACAATTGAAAATACTATGAATACACTGCAAATGAACCAAGAGGGGGGGGGTAAATTGGTTCAAACTGGAAATTTAAAACTTTTTGAAACAAATTGCAGAATTAAAACTTAGGATCATATCACAAGATCACCTTTATTAAATTTAGAAATCTTTCTTCACCCAAGAACACCCTTAGTTATGAAAGCAATGATATAAAAATGTTTCTTTGATAATAATGCTTGAGTTCACAAAGACATGTAATGAAACATACAAAAATCTAAACAAAACACAAAGCAATTATACTGGTTAACCTCTCAACCTTGGAGGCTACATCCAGTTGCTTCCAACCCACACTAGGTTAGAGTAATTACTAAATCAAAGAATCTTATACAAGCTGTTTACAAGTGACCTCTTTATCAACACTAGACAAAGATATTGATTCTAAAACCCTATTAGAATAGAAATCACAAGATACTGAGAACCCTACTCAGAATCCTAAACCTAGAGAACCCTACTCTAGCAAGCTTGAAAAGAAACCAATGATATATCACAATACAACAGAAAAATGTTAGAACATCTAAAAAGATAGGTTCAAGATAAACACAACCTGAGATCTTTCATGTATGAATGAATGAAATGAAATGAGATTACCACACTCTTCAGGTTGTAAAGCATAATAGCTCAGAAACACAATCTTGAAAACCTTCTTTCTTTAAAACGTCTTCTCTAAAAACTCAGAAATCTTGATCACACAAGATGTTGTTTGAACTCAGAGTAAAACAGTAATTTTGGGAACTTATGAAAGCTCAAAAACTTTTGGGTAAGTCACTCTTGTATAGAGTAAATCGTTCAATGTCTATTTATAAGAAAAAGACTCACCAAGCTTTATATAAAACAGAATTAACTGACAATAATCGATTAATCCGCTAGTGTAATCGATTAAATTGCCATATGTAATCGATTAAAGTACCTAGATAATCGATTAAACTGTTCATCAGCTTTCTGGAAATGGTTTCATGAACACAATAATTGATTAAACCGTTCAATAATCGATTAAACCAGAACAACATCATGAAAAACAAATTAAGATAATTGATTACAAAAGAAGGTAATCGATTAAACCAGTGATGCATGGTTTTTCATTAAACACTATGTAATCGATTACCAGAAACCAGTAATCGATTAAACTGTTCTTCAAGGCTTTTCCAAAATAGTTTGAATGTCTTTAATTGATTAACTTGATTGTGTAATCGATTAAAGTAGTAAGATTTGCTTTTTAAAGAACTTAGCCTTTGAGAAATTAACTTATTGTAAAACCATTTGATTTCTTTAAGACTTAAAAAACCATGTACGCATGATCATGAGAATGCACATTCTAATGAAAGATCAAAAGGCATTTAACTTGAACCACTTAAACAAATTACAAATGCCTTCAAAATGATTGGGCATGTAAAAAGCTAAAACATAATCAAGTCTTCAACCTTGGTTCAATTTCTCTTGCAGCTTCCTTTAAACTCAACAATCTTCCCTTTTTTGGCTTTGAGCATGCAAAATCAATTTTCCATTTGTCTATTCTTTTGATTGCTTTAGAGGGATGAATGATTCCTGAAATCTAAGTCAACTTTTGCAAGATCAAGCATAAGCATCCATTATTTTAAAAACATGCTCCCCCTCACTTGGGTAGATTCTTTCATAGTTAAAAGCATTCATGCAGTACATGTTACATACCATTTTCTCCCCCTATATCATACAATATTTCAATCATTAGTTCCCCAAAATTACAAATATTTCTCCCCCTATTTGGCTTATCAAAGACAAAAAAATGATTATAGTAAAAACAGGGGAATAAAAAGAGAGAAAATGAAACACTTGTATTGTTTCAACAACAAATAATACATTAATCAAACAGAAATTTAAAATACTTAAACAACCAGCAAACATCAAACTAAGCAACATAAGACAACAAGAGCATAATGAAATAGCAACAATAGAGACAAACAGAAGCACCCTAAGCAATCTAAGCTTATTTATCCATATCATCCAATACAAGCCTAGCTTCTATGTTCTCTAATCTAGACTTCATCTCTTCCAAAGATGAATTTGTCTCAGCTCTATGCTCATGATGAAGAGACAATAATGCATCCATCTTTTGAATCATTAGAGACTTAAAAAGACTGTAGGAAGTTTGAGCAGAACCTTCACCCTCTTCTACTTCTTCTGCATCAGCTTCTTCTTCAGCTTCAGCTGGTGGCAATTGTTGCCCTGCCATCTGCCATCCATAAGGAGTTTTGACCATTCCAAGCTTGGTCAGATGCTTCTCCTTAATGAGGCTATTGCTAGAATTAGTATTATCAACAACCTCATTAGTAACATCAACCTTGAAGTAATCAATGAATCTGGAAATCAGGACAGCATATGGAAATGGGTAGTTCATCAATCTTTTAGACTTAAGCATTATCTCCTGAATTATGAGAATCCAATTCATCTGAATACCATTTTTCAGACCATAAACAGTCTGAAGATCATCATCTGTGGCTTGAGCATGGTTAATGGACCTAGGAGTTAGGATGTAGGTGATGATGTAGTGAAGGTGTCTGTCCTCATGAGTCATAGGACCTGTGCTGAGCCCCAACTTTAGCCTCATTTGAGGATCAAGTAGCATTCCTCTGTAGGTTTCCACCCTATTGTATCCTTCATCTTCCTCCTCAAATTTCCTTTCTCCATCAAAGGAAATACCAGCAACCTCCTGCCAAATTTCAAGAGTAATTTCCATGGCTACCCCATTCACTTGAGACAAGATTGTCCCATCCATAGAAAACTTAGAACAAGTGTAAAACACCTTCACTAGTTCAGGGTAAAAGGTACCCTTCATCTCCACAAATTTCTTCAAACCTTGGGCTTCAAGCATGGCTGGGAATTGAAAGCCTTCCCTACTGAACCAGCCAAGGTCAAGGTGTTTTGGAGAACATATCAGTTTGGTTGCATTGAATTGGAGGTAGGTCATTTTCTCTCTCTCATTTGAAAACCAATGGTCTAATCTACTTACTGCTGGGTTAGAAGTTTCAGCCTTTCTCTTAGAGGATTTGGTTCTCTTAGGAGCATACATATTGGCTAAGAGAGGAAAAGCTATATGGACAAAGGTTCAAGACTCAGATAAGGAACAACAAGGCTTAAGATAGAAGATGAGAATGTTGTGTTTTATCCCATCCAACATAGGCTGTTTATATAGAAGATTTTGGCTCCAAGATTGAAATTTGAAAAATGTAACAGTTGATACTAATTAACCCACTAATATAAAAGCACAGTTGATTCAAAATTTGAATTTGGGGGCAGTTAGGCAGTTACAATTTCCAAGATAAAATTTGCAAATTCTACAGTAACTCCATGGATAATCAATTATATTCATATGTAATCGATTATTTTATAAGCAGAATCAGTTTTAGCAGAGGCAATAATCGATTATTTCGAAATGTAATCGATTATTACAGTGAAAATTTGAGTTTTCAGACAATTTGCATACAATATAATCGATTACCATTCACTGTAATTGATTATTCCAGTGAGTTTTAATTTTATAATAGGATTTTAAGCTTATCTAATCGATTATTTCGTTGACGTAATCGATTACTCCAGTGAGTTTGAATTTGTGGAAAAAAGTTTCATGAAGAATAATCGATTATCCTTTTACTGTAATCGATTACATAAGAACAAACATCATTCTAAACAGCATTTCAAGTTCATTTAATCGATTAATTCATGCCTTAATCGATTATAATAGTAGAATTATCAGAATGAACAGTTGATGGAGGTCCAAGTCAAGCCAAAGGTCTAGAAGGGGAGCTTGAAGCACTTCCTTTGGTGAGCTTCATAGGACCAATGACAAGAGCTAGGACTCAAGTACTTCAAGACCATATTCAAGCCAATTTGGGCAAGCATGAAGTTACAAACCTTATCAAGGACGACAGGAGCTGGATTTTGGTGTCTCAAGTCCACTTTAATTCAATAAATTCCAGCACTTGTTAAGAGAAATTCAATTAAACATTTGTAAATAAGTAGTTACTACTTTAATCGATTATTTGGGCTTGGTAATCGATTACAGGATGTTTAGAAGCAATCAGGAATCATAGCCTTTCTGCCGTAATCGATTATTTCGTCAAAATAATCGATTACCAGGCAACCAGTTGAAAGCAGGAAGTATAACCTTACTGCTTTAATCGATTATTTCGTTAGTGTAATCAATTATTTTCAGTTTCTTACTGATTTAATCGATTACCAAAATGAAGTAATTGATTATATCAGTTTCAGATGGTTACTGCACAGTTTTTGGAAGCCAAAGGTCACTTATGTAAAGCTTGTCCTACAAGCTACGTTTTGGGCTTCATTTTAGCTTACATTTACATGTCATTTAGGGTTAATTAGCTTAATAATTTGTGGCCTATATAAGGTCCCAAAAACTGAATGTAAGAGATCTTGGGATGATTAATACAATTGCTGAATTGTTGGTGAGAGTTTTCTCCCTTTGTTCTTAGTCAAGAACTTCTTGTTTCTTATCAATGGCTTCTGAGCTATTGTGGTGATTCTTGCAAGACTTATTGGAATTCCTATTCCATGGTGTCATCCCTAATCCATTTCTATTCTTCTTCCATAACCCATTTCTGAATTTAGAAAAACATAAACAACCCCATTCAAGGAGAGAGTTCCCTACTCTGTTTTGAGTGAATTGAAGATTGAGTTCCATTGCAAGGAAGATCAGGGCAAACAGGACTTGATTCAATTTTGGAGTCCATCAACAGTGATTATGCAGCACATATCAACTTTGTATGATTTTGAGATTAAAAGCCAATCAATGATGCAATTTCATTTCAATGAGCATATACATATCAAGCTAACACACATTAGATTCATCCAATATTCCTAACATGTTTCTAAGTGTGTAAAATCTATCTTTATCCAAAGGCTTAGTGAAAATATCAGCTAATTGATAATTGGTTTCAACAAACTCAATTTTGATATTACCCTTTTGGATATGATCTCTGATAAAGTGATGTCTGATTTCGATATGCTTGGTCCTTGAGTGCATGATAGGATTTTTGGATATGTTGATGGCACTTGTGTTATCACACAGCAATGGAATCTCCTTTATCTCAACTCCAAATTCTTGAAGTTGTTGCTTTAACCCAAGGCTTTGTGCACAACAGCTTCCAGCAGAAATGTGTTCAGCTTCAGCAGTGGATAAGGCAACACATGATTGCTTCTTACAGTGCCAAGAAATCAATGAACTTCCTAACATGTGGCATGTTCCACTTGTACTCTTTCTATCCAATTTGCACCCTGCAAAATTAGAATTAGAATATCCAATCAAGCTGATAGATGTACCTTTTGGATACCAAAGTCCTACTCCTGGTGTAGACTTGAGATACTTGAGGATCCTCTTGACTGCAGTTAGATGAGATTCTTTGGGATTTGCTTGGTATCTAGCACACAAGCAAACACTTAACATGATATCAGGTCTACTTTCCTCTATATTTAGACTCATCAACACTTTTTCCCTTGTCATATGTGTTAAGATAGGTAGAAGTTGTCATTGGTGTTGCAGCATCCTTGCTATTCTCCATTTCAAACTTCTTGATCATCTCTTGACAGTACTTGGCTTGACTAAGGAAAGTTCCATTCTTTAATTGCTTGACTTGTAATCCTAGAAAGAATGTAAGTTCCCCCATTATTGACATCTCAAATTCACTCTGCATTGATACTAAAAATTCTCTGCACATAGATTGATTAGTTGAAACAAAAATAAAATCATCTACAAATATTTGAACCGGCAAGATATCATTCCCTCTTTTGTTGATGAACAAGGTTTTATCAACTTGACCTCTTATGAAAGATTGTTCAAGCAGAAATTTGCTTAACCTTTCATACCAAGATCTCGGTGCTTGTTTCAAACCATACAAAGCTTTTCTTAATTTGAAAACATGGTTAGGATGCTTGTGATCAATAAATCCAGGGGGTTGGTCTACATATATTTCTTCTTCAATGTAACCATTTAAAAATGCACTTTTGACATCCATTTGAAACAATTTCAAATTCATCAAACATGCACATGCAAGTAACAACCTTATGCTTCTAATCTAGCTACTGGAACATAAGTTTCATCATAGTCTATGCCTTCCTCTTGGTTGTATCATTTAGCAACCAATCTAGCCTTATTCCTTACTATGATTCCACTTTCATTCAACTTATTTCTAAAAACCCATTTTGTGCCAATAGGTTTATGAGTTGATGTTCTAGGGATTAACTCCCAAACTTCATTTCTTTTAAATTGGTTTAACTCATCATGCATAGCTATTAACCAATGTTCATCCAGCAAAGCTTGATCAATACTTTTTGGTTCAATTTGTGATACAAAAGCCATGGTACAACAAAGATTTCTTAAAGAGGATCTAGTAGAAACTCCCTTGGATACTTCCCCTATTATATTGTCAAGAGAAAGATCTTTAGTTGTCCTCCAATCCTTGTGCTTTTGTAAAGGTGTAGAATGTTCCAGTTCATCATTTGGTTCAGCCTTTTCTTTGCCATTTAGATCATTAACTTGCAAGAATTCTTTCTTTTGTCCTACATCATCATCACACTCCAAATTCTCTTTGGAAGGATTAGATTCATCACAAATTACATGGAAATATTCCTCAACACACAATGTTATTTTATTAAAGATGCTATAAGTTTTACTTTGCAAAGAGTAACCAAGAAAAATTGCTTCCTCAGCTTTAGAATCAAATTTGCCAAGAGAATCTTTACCATTGTTTAATACAAAACACTTACAGCCAAATGCTCTCAAATGAGATATGTTTGGTTTCCTTCCTTTGTATAGTTCATAAAGAGTTTTCTTCAAAATAGGTCTTATGAGAATTCTATTCAAAGTATAACAAACCGTACTTATAGCATCAGCCCAAAAGTGCTTAGGCAAATTTGTTTCATTTAGAAGTGTTCTTGGCTAACTTCCTAAATGCTGTGAATGCATCACTCTTGGATCTTATGAACAAAGTCCATGTGTATCTTGAGTAATCATCTACAATAACAAGACCATAGAAATTTCCTCCCAAGCTCATGGTTCTTGAAGGACCAAATAAATCCATATGAAGCAACTTAAGAGGTCTAGAAGTAGAAACAACATTTTTGCTTTGAAAAGAATTCTTTGTTTGTTTCCCTCTTTGACAAGCTTCACATATTTTATCCTTCTCAAACTTAAGCATAGGTAACTCTTCATATGATGCATGTTTATATGACTAACTATTCTATGCCATAACCAAGTTTCATCAGTTTTACTTACAAGGCAACTAGTCTTATGAATGTATGCATGGTCAATGGACAAAACATTAATGTTACCCTTTCTCTTACCAACATGGATAACCTCACCACTTTGACTGTCACAAATCAAACAGCAATTGTCATTGAATGACACTTTAAATCCTTTGTCACATAATTGACTTATGCTTAGGAGATTGTGTTTCAAGCCTTCAACATATAAAACATTTCTGATTATAGTTTTGAGGCTGTCTCCTATGCTTCCTTCTCCAATTATCTTCCATTTTTTATTATCGCCGTAGGTGACAAATCCTCCATCTTTTAGTATAACATTTGTAAGCATGGAAATATCACCTATCAAGATACCATAGTGATGATTTTGCTCTTAGACACACATGCACAATTCAAATCAAGTAACAAGGAAAGGTACCCAATTGAGGTTGGGTCCATAGGGGTTAGCTCTTTTCTTTTCCTTTTTCACCCAAACACATTCTCCATTAGGCACATAATATTTTCTTGCATAGCATTTAAAAGATGTATGTCCCTTTTTCATGCAATAGTTACAAGTTACAGTTCTTGATGATCTTTCAAAGTAAGCATTTTGATTGAACTTTGATTTATAAAAGCTCATTTGATTCTTCTATTTTGGTGGTACAAATGTGGTTTTTCCACTAGATTTTGAACCATGTTTGTATCCCAAACCAGAAGTATCTCCAGCATATTTTTGCACACTTAGCATTTCAGCCAAGTTGCATTTTCCTCTATACAGCCTTCTCAAAAGATCAACCAAATAGTTATTTTCTAAAAGAAGTAACATATACTTTTCTCTTTGGCTTCTTTTGAAAGCATCAAACTCATCTTGTAACAATTTGCATTTTTCTGCCTTAGAAGAGGAAGAAGGACATATACAACCATTGGTCTTGTAACTTGAAAGAAATTTTTCATTTTCCTCTTTCAACTTACAAAGTTCACTTTGCATTTCTACAAGTTTGGTGATATGCCATCTTAGATCTCCTTTCAGCTTATTATTTGCCTTAGCTAGCCTTTGAGCCTTATCATGTATTTCATGAAAAGCATCAACAATGTTATCATATTGAGAGCTTACCTCAGATTCAGCACTTGAGTAGTCATCATCACTCAAAGTTGAAGTGAAGCATACATTTGCTTCTTCTTCATTCTCACTGCTTGATTCAGAACTTGTTGATTCATTATCTTCCCATGCAATGTAGGCTTTCTTTGGCTTTCCTTCCTTCTTAATCTTCCTCTCACCTTGTTGTTTCTTTAAGAAGATTGTACATTCAGATTTAATGTGTCCAAGCTTTCCACATTCAAAGCATGTAAAGTTGGTGGAGGTGTTGCTGCCACATTCTTTTTGTTGTTGTTGTTGAACTTTTTGAATTTTCTGTTTTTGTTCCTTCTCATGAATCTGATGAATTTTTTGACAATTAGATTCATGTTTTCATCTTCCTCACTTGAATCTTCTTCTATTTCAACCTTAGATGATGCAGCTTTCAAAGCTATGCTTTTATGTTTCTTTTCTGCATCTTCAGTATTGGTTAGTTGTAACATTTCAATTTCATATTCAAGTAGCTTACCAAACAATGCAGCCATGGATATCTTGGATAGATCTTTTGACTCCTTGATAGCTGTGACTTTTGGTTGCCATGGCATTGTGAGACACTTCAAGATTTTGATATTCAATTCTTCAGTATCAAAGGTCTTCCCAAGGCCAAGAAGATGATTGACAATATGTGTGAATCTTGTTTGCAGCTGAGAAATGGTTTCTGTATTGTTCATTTTGAACATTTCATACTCATGAATCAAGGCATGTTTCCTTGATCTTCTGACTTCCTCAGTACCTTCATGAGTTACTTCTAGCATTTCCCACATTTCTTTAGCACTCTTGCATCTCATAGTTCTAAAAAATTCATCAGAAGACAAAGCATATGTTATCATATTTTTGGCTTTAAAGTCATATTGCACAATCCTCTTTTCTGCATCTGTCATTTCATCCCATTCTTTGGGAACCAGTTTATTATCAATAGTTTTCATAGGAACCAAAGGGCCTTTTTCAATTGCATTCCATGCACCGGGATCATTGGATTGAATAAATATTTGCATTCGATTTTTCCAAAAACTAAAATGCTCACCCTCAAACATTGGTGGATGATTGAGAGAAGCTCCCTCTCTAAAGGTTATTTGAGTAGTATTCATTTTTTTTTAAAAAGAAAGTGATCTTGAATATCTTTCAAGACCCAGCTCTTGATAACAATTGAAAATACTATGAATACACTGCAAATGAACCAAGAGGGGGGGGGGTAAATTGGTTCAAACTGGAAATTTAAAACTTTTTGAAACAAATTGCAGAATTAAAACTTAGGATCATATCACAAGATCACCTTTATTAAATTTAGAAATCTTTCTTCACCCAAGAACACCCTTAGTTATGAAAGCAATGATATAAAAATGTTTCTTTGATAATAATGCTTGAGTTCACAAAGACATGTAATGAAACATACAAAAATCTAAACAAAACACAAAGCAATTATACTGGTTAACCTCTCAACCTTGGAGGCTACATCCAGTTGCTTCCAACCCACACTAGGTTAGAGTAATTACTAAATCAAAGAATCTTATACAAGCTGTTTACAAGTGACCTCTTTATCAACACTAGACAAAGATATTGATTCTAAAACCCTATTAGAATAGAAATCACAAGATACTGAGAACCCTACTCAGAATCCTAAACCTAGAGAACCCTACTCTAGCAAGCTTGAAAAGAAACCAATGATATATCACAATACAACAGAAAAATGTTAGAACATCTAAAAAGATAGGTTCAAGATAAACACAACCTGAGATCTTTCATGTATGAATGAATGAAATGAAATGAGATTACCACACTCTTCAGGTTGTAAAGCATAATAGCTCAGAAACACAATCTTGAAAACCTTCTTTCTTTAAAACATCTTCTCTAAAAACTCAGAAATCTTGATCACACAAGATGTTGTTTGAACTCGGAGTAAAACAGTAATTTTGGGCACTTATGAAAGCTCAGAAACTTTTGGGTAAGTCACTCTTGTATAGAGTAAATCGCTCAATGTCTATTTATAAGAAAAATACTCACCAAGCTTTATATAAAACAGAATTAACTGACAATAATCGATTAATCCGCTAGTGTAATCGATTGAAGTACCTAGATAATCAATTAAACTGTTTATCAGCTTTCTGGAAATGGTTTCATGGACACAATAATCGATTAAACCATTCAGTAGTCGATTAAACTAGAACAACATCAAGAAAAATGAATTAATCGATTAAACCAGTGATACATGGTTTTTCATAAAACACTATGTAATCGATTACAAGAAACCATTAATCGATTAAACTGTTCTTCAAGGATTTTCCAAAATAGTTTGAATGTCTTTAATCGATTAATTTGATTGTGTAATCGACTAAAGCAGTAAGATTTGCTTTTTAAAGAACTTATCCTTTGAGAACTTAACTTTTTGTAAAACCATTTGATTTCTTTAAGACTTAAAAAACCATGTATGCATGATCATGAGAATGCACATACTAATGAAAGATCACAAGGCATTTAACTTGAACCACTTAAACAAATTACAAATGCCTTCAAAATGATTGGGCATGTAAAAAGCTAAAACATAATCAAGTCTTCAACCTTGGTTCAATTTCTCTTGCAGCTTCCTTTAAACTCAACAGAAAAAACCTAGAATTTGAGGTTGGTGATCATGTATTCTTAAGGGTTACCCCATGGATCGGGGTTGGCCGAGCATTAAAATCCTGGAAACTTGCACCTCGGTTTAGTGGTCCCTTCCAAATTCTCAAAAGAGTCGACCCTGTAGCATATCAAATTGCATTACCTCTATCCCTCTCCAATATTCATAATGTATTCCATGTGTCCCAACTTCGTAAGTATGTCTATGATCCTTCTCATGTGGTCGGATTAGATGACATCCAAGTAAAGGAAAATTTGACATATGAAACATTGCCTTTGAGGATTGAGGATCGACGGACAAAGGATTTAAGAGGAAAATAAATTCCTTTGGTCAAGGTAATCTAAGGAGGTACGTCGGGAGAAGATGCAACATGGGAGCTAGAAAACCAGATGCGGGAAGCCTACCCGGCTTTGTTTGTATCAGGTAATTTTTAGGACAAAATTTCAAAAAGGCTGGGAGAGTTGTAACACCCTAAAATTTTGAGCTTCTAAGATAGGTGTTTAATGTGTGTTACGATGTTTGATTATTTGGTTTATTTCATGAATTGCTATTTGTTGTGTTTTTATCTTGGTGTGCGCATTTGGTGACTGATATGTTAAATCAACTCTGTTGGTCTGTGGTTGCTGTCCGTGCACGCAAAGTGGGCTTGTCAAGTCAACTATGTATATAAGCATCAAAGTAGTGCCGCAGAAGCATGTTTCTTTCTTTCTTCTTTGCGCTTTCTCTTCCTTTCTCTCTAAACTTACCTGCACCCTGAAACCACTCCTTCTGACCACTCTGAAATACCCTCAACCACCTAGAACCACCGTGTAACGACCCGCCTTGTCGCTACTGTATCATTGCCTCTTAATCACATTATTAACAGGTTTTAGATGAAAACCCCTTAACTTTTTCTCTTAATTACAAAAATAGTAGTAGACTTTCTTTTTCGCGAACACACAATACCCACCAGCGGCAAGTAAACACATACAAAATGTATTTTAGTAGTAGGTACAGTTGTCCAGGTCTAAAATATGTAAATTTTTTAAAGGAAACACGAAACTACACAACAAAAGGTAATTCTCAAAAAGACACAGTTCTTGGTCGGGGTCTGATTCATTGTCATCCCGGCAATTCAGTGGCTCCAACCAAAAAGGGGCATATTCCCAGTCACCTACTGTTGTTTGTCTGCTCACACGAACCCGATTCGTGATCATCACAGGTACCAAACCACAAGGTACAACAAAGCAAAGGTGAGTTTATCATGTTAAACAACATCAATTAGGGAAGGCATCCAAACATCACAATATTAGCATAAGATCCAAGCTTTTCATCGCGTAATCAACACGGACAGTCATTCAACCACATTCCACAAGTCAACATATAATGTCTAGCATGATGCATGCTCCTGACTCATCTCTCAGCATGCCATGCGGTACCATCCCGAAAATAGTCCATCCCTATGGTCCTGATGATGCAGTAGCTTGTCAGGTTCACTTGTCATGCACAGGATGCTCCTCCCAGTGGTGATCAGCCTCGGGGTGTTAGAAGGAGTTCCTAACAGACGTGCCCCCAAGTATCTCGGTACCCTACAGCCAATCATCCTATTTCTATCATGCAAATGTCGTATGTCCCATGGGCACCATCAATGCATGATCCAGTCAGGAACAACACGTCCTAGATAGGTTAATATGTCATGCACCCCATGTACATACATACCATCAAAAACACGAGCTGCCCCAACATGGGCTCATCGATGCTCTGACTGCAGTCCTTGCAAGGTTAACCACCCGGTCCCGGCATCTCACATGTCTATACATAGCCTATCACCACGACACCATCAATGTATGACCCAGTCAGGAACAACACGTCCTGGATAGGATACTCATCATACACCCCCGTGTATATCTATGTATATCCACCCGCATTCGATAACCATGGGCACCATCAATGTATGACCCAGTCAAGAACAACATGTCCTGGATAGGTACTCGTCATACACCCCTCATGGTATCAATGCATACATCATTATCTCAAGCCATCACATAGGCAGGCCTCAATTGTTATCAACATAATCACATACGTTTCTTACTCATTATCCACAAACACCACATGAACTAGTGAGCCGGTGTGAAGTATTAGATGTCCGGGTAGGCACCTATATATAAAGGTTTTTGATGTAAGAATTGAAACAAGGTCGGACGAAGGCGGACAAGGTCGGACAATGGTGGACAAGGACAGACAAGGTCGAACAACAGTGGACAAGGGTGGACAAGGTCGGACAAGGGCAGACAAGGGTGGACAAGGTCAGACCTTGGATTTTATAAATACCCAAGATGAACTCAGTACTTTGCAATCGATTACACAAACATTGTAATCGATTTTAACAGACAACACCTGCTTGATACAACGAGCAAGACGTGATTGTATCAGTATCACAAACCTACACAAGGTTGTTGATGGAGTGCCTTGATAAGTGTCATATCTTAATGAAATTAGGGTTACATTGAAGGCACTTATCTTTCATTTTTACTAAGAATATCTATAAAAACTTGCCCTAATCTAGTTAGTTTGTATTTAGTGCTTAGGATAAATGTTGTGTTCATATTCTTGAAGATTTATCCAATCCTTTCTTGCTTTTCAATAGGTTAAAGAATTTACGAAGCTTCTGAACATATAAAGCAAGCAAAAATGGATCATAAAGCAAACATAGGAGGTGCAACAAGCAAAACAGGCCCAAAATCCATCAAGGCCCAAAAGTATTCTCCAGAACCATCCTTTAACTCGCCCAGGTGAGTAACTCATGTGCATTCTGCTCGCCTGGGCGAGTGTCTTCTGCAAGTGGGCCTCCAAGTGGGCTTAAACTCACCCAGGCGAGTAAACAAAGGCAAAAACACTCGCTTAGGCGAGTGAACTCGAGCAGCCAACCCCCTATAAATAGCCATGCACCCCCAAGGAAGAGAACACTTCTTGCACCTCATTTATCCTCCTCCCTTGCTTCTAAGCTTGTGCTTAAGCCTCATGCTCTTTAAATCTTGTTAGTAGGTAGCTTAAGATAGTGAGAGAGGTGAGGATTAGTGTGGAAACTCTGCCAAAAAGAAGCGGTGATGAGTCCTTTCATCTATTCTTCTAAGGAGGTTCTCTCCATGCTTGGCTAGCTTCTCTCAAAGGATTGGATGTAATCTTCTTACCCTTAAGTATCACTTTTCTATTTATTATTGGTAAATTTATTCCATACTTAATGCTTGATTCTACTTGATCAATAGTTTCATGAAATAAGGTTCTAAGTTTAACTGGAAAGTACTCTTAAAACTTGAACTGAATAATTTACTCTTCACATTACGTTGCTAGGAATAGAGCATAACGTTTAGATTACAAATAACACGCCAATATGATCGTAATGCTGGGGTATTTATTTCATATGTGAGGGATCGATATTTGATAAATATTCTTACGATTCTCAAATACGAGGGATCGATTTGGGGTGATTTTATGTGTGCATCAATAATAAAAGAAAATAATTTATCCATGGTAATATTAATTGAATACTAAGGGTAAGAACGATGAAATCCAATCCTATGTTTTTGAATTAATTAAAATCGTCTTATTATTTTTCGTAATTTTCTGTAATCATTCATAATCTTCCGCACTAAATTTATTATTTCCGTTTCTTCTAAATTTTCATAATGTCTGTTAATCCACAACTACATAAAACTCCGTTCACACTCATTGTACATAACTATTAAACTGTTAAGCTTTATTTGAATTAACTGAGTAAATCAAGTCCCTGTGGAGACGAACTTTTATAAATTTTGTAACCTACAACGATAATTGGTACGCTTACCAAAATTCTAACAAGTTTCTGGCGCCGTTGCCGGGGATTTGAGTTGTTTACTCAGTTCTTTTAGATTTAATTTTTCAGTATTAGTAGGACTTTTTCTTATTTTCGTTATTTACTTTAGTTTTGATTCTATATATAAATTTTCTTTTATTTTAACTTCGATGCTTACGGGATATTGTAGTTTGCTCTTTTTCCTTTATGTGAGGTAAGTTTTCTGCAGATAAACCTTTGTTTGATCCAGAAATCACCAAAATAGAGAGGAAAAATAGGAAAAAAAAGAAACTAGAAGCCAATAAGTCATCGAGGGAAACTTCGTCTATTGATCCTCCTTCATCAGAAAAGCCACTTGTTCGTGATAATATGGCTGATCAAGGGGACGATGAAAATAGACCACCAAGGAGGACTATTGGTGACTATGCTTACCAACAAGGCCCAAAGCATTATAACAGCATAGTCATCCCTTCTTTCAACAACAAGGTTGTGGAGTTGAAGCCAGTATTACTCAGTCTAATTGGTTCACATCCCTTTGCAGGGATGGACCATGAGGATCCATACACTCACTTGTCCACATTCATGGAGTTATGCAGTACAATGGGAGCTTCTGACGAATATGCGGAAGCTGTTTACCTTAGAGCTTTTCCATTTTCTTTAACAGGTAAAGCAAAGACGTGGCTCTAGTCCCAACCAAACAAAAGCCTGAGCTCGTGGGAAGAAGTGGAGGAAAAATTTATTACTAGATTCTTTCCTCCATCAAGATTCATAAGTGCAAAATCAGCCAATTGCTACTTTTTCCCAAGGAGCAGATGAACCTCTCTGTGAGACATGGGAGAGATTCAAATCCTTATTATGGAGGTGTCCAAACCACAATTTTGATGATGCTGCACAGCTACATATTTTCTACAATGGCTTGAGACCTCAAACAAAGATGATTCTTGATGCCTCAGCTGGAGGAACTATGATGTCAAAAAGCCCAGAGGAAGCAATAGTAATCATTGACTCCATAGCAGCCAGTGATTACCAATCTCACCATGATAGATCTCCAATTCAGAGAAAAGGTGTAATAGAGCTGGATACTCAAAATGCCATTCTAGCTCAGAATAAATTGTTAACTCAACAATTGAAGGCCTTAACTAAACAAATAGGCCAACTTCCTCAACAAATTCAGCATGGAGGATCACAGAAAACACACGCAGCTCATCAAGTTCAACAAATTTTGAGATGTGATTTATGTGGTGGAGAACATCAAAATGGCCATTGTCCAGTACTCGGTGATTGCCAACTAGAGGATGAGGCTCATTATCTACAGAATCAGACCAGACCTCAGCAGAATTATCAAGGAAATTATCAAGGTTACCGAGGAGGTCCAGGTTCAAATCAACCTTATGGTTGGAGACAAAATAATAATTCATATAATGCTCCTTCTAATCCTCCTTTTGCAGGTCCCACTAACAATTCATATGTAGGTCATTCTAATAGAAATCAAGAAAACCAAGTTCAGCCTGATAGATTATCAAAAATAGGAGATACTCTAACTCAATTTATGCAGATGTCCATCACCAATCAAAAGAATACTGATGCTTCCATCAAAAATCTTGAAGTACAGGTTGGACAACTTGCAAAGCAACTGTCTGAGCATGGAGGTGGATCTTTCTCAGCAAATACCCAAGTCAACCCTAAAGAGCAATGTAAAGCCATTATAACAAGAAGGGCGACTGTGGTTGGTAGGCAGGAGGAAGAAGAAAAGAAAAATGAAGGAAATGTAGAAAAAAGTGATGATAAAAAAATTGAAAAAGAAAAAGAAAAAGAGAAAAATGATGAAGAAATAAATGAAAAAATTGAGAAAAAAGTGATGAGTGAAGATGAAAAGAAAAATAGTGATAAAGGCAAAGCTGTCTTAACCCTACCACCAGTCCAAAATATGCCATATCCACATGCTCCATCCAAGAAGGCAAAGGAAAGGCAGTATAAGCGTTTTTTAGATATTTTTAAACAACTACAAATTAACATTCCTTTTTATGAAGCATTAGAGCAGATGCCAACATATGCCAAATTCATGAAGGATCTACTCACAAAGAAGAGAAAATACACAAATGATGAAACCATAGAGCTGGATGCAGGTTGCAGTGCAATCATCCAAAAGACAATTCTAGAAAAATCAAGAGATCCCGGTAGTTTCACAATTCCTTTGACTATTGGAAATTTATCAGTGGAGAAATCTCTTCTTGACTTAGGCGCAAGCATCAACCTCATTCCATTATCCATGGTCAAAAGAATAGGAGAAGTAGAAATCAGACCAACAAGGATGACTTTGCAGCTAGCTGATAGAACTATTAAGCATCCTCATGGCATTATTGAAGACGTGTTGGTGAAAGTTGACAAATTCTTTTTTCTAGTTGATTTTGTAGTGATGAACATGGATGAAGACAGTGAAGTTCCACTGATTCTTGGCAGACCTTTCATGAAGACTACCAAAGTCTTGATTGATGTCGATGAAGGAAAACTCACTGTAAGGGTGCAAGATGATGAAGTACAGTTCAATGTTCTTGAAGCAATGAAGCATCCCACAGATAAAAGAGAATGCTTTAGAGTTGATGTCCTTGATAAGGTAATTTCTGACTCTAAAAGATTTATTCACAGGAAGGAAGGTTTGGAGAAAGCATTGACTGAAGATGGCGATGAAGATGGGGATAAGGAAAGATTAGAATGTCATAAGCAACTTAATTCTTGCAAAGAAATTCCTTATCACCAATCCCTCTTTGAAGAAATAAAGGAAGAAAAGCAAAAAGAAGAACCAAAGTTGGAATTAAAGGTATTACCTTCACATTTAAAATATGTCTTTCTTGCAGGTAATTCTGAAAAGCCAGTAATTATAAATGCCCATCTCTCTGAGGAGGAAGAAAAGAAATTGGTGAAAGTCTTGAAAGAGAACTACAAATCCATTGGTTGGACACTCTTAGATCTAATAGGTATTAGTCCTTCTTATTGTATACATAGAATTTTGATGGAACAGGACTATAAACCTGCAGCTTAGCCGCAAAGAAGACTCAATCCAACCATGAAAGAAGTAGTCAGAAAAGAGGTGGTCAAACTATTGGAGGCTGGAATGATATATCCTATCTCAGACAGTCAATGGGTAAGTCCTGTACAGGTAGTACCCAAGAAAGGTGGCATGACAATGATTAAAAATGACAAAGATGAGCTTATTCCAACATGCATTGTTACGGGTTGGAGGATGTGTATTGACTACAGAAAGCTCAACAAAGCTACAAG
>QARZ01021278.1:0-11407 GCA_013407115.1 Glycine latifolia
TTTTTCTATTTGAGTTTTAAAGCACCATTCATGGAGTCTTGAAGCTTGCAATTCCGGAAACGATTCAAACCAAGCATTCATGTCTTGGTAGTCATCAATTTTGCTTTGACATTCTTAGAAATGTATTCATCCCATTAAAGCAAGATTGTTGTCAGTAACAATCGCTTGATGCAGCACATCATCCTTTACAAATAATCCTTTGCCCATACTTAAAGTACATTCAAAATTGTATGTCCTCACAGATTGTAAGTAAGTAAAGGAAACAAAAAAGTGATGTTTGTAGAAGTCATACCAATAACCTCCAACAGCGGAAGATGATATTTGTTTGTCTTGTAAGTAGTATTACAAATCAATATTGTTAGGAATGAATTTAATAGCTAGATGTGACAACATTATATCTTTGAAAACATCTTGAGTGTCCACCCTTCTAAACCCATATACATATCAATTGCGTACTATCACTTCCTCAGATGTTGCAACTCTATTCTTGGAACCCTTTGTTCACATCGATTTTTTTTTCATTCATTGTATATGGTCTTGATGGTGGTGACATTTTTCTGATCTTGATATTTGATTATCAACAAAATTTGACCAGGCTTTACTATGGTTTTGGTCATTTGGCTAAGTAGAGTTTTTTCTTCACTACTTAAACAACCAATATATGCATTACCCAACAATGTTTCACTTAATTTTGTAGTTATGAAAATAAAAACTACATAAAGTTTTCAACCTAACTCTTTGACAAACTTCCCTTTCAATTTAAACAGATACCCATATTTTATGGTTCTAGTGCTCTTACGAACTAACTTATCTCTATATTGCTTGTGTTTTCCTCCATTTTCACAATCCAGTAAAACATAGATTTTCCTCCTGTAACACCTTGAAATTTCGATAACTTAAACTATATGTGTGATGTATTCCTTGTATAATTTGATTATTTTATTAATTAGGACTAGTTGAAATGTTATATGGATTATCCATGTGCAATTGCTTGGTGTAGAGGTCAAGTTATGTGGAGTTTGTTTGAGTTGCGTTGAATGGTGTGATTCCGAGTTTGACCGAAAACCTGTTTTAGTAAAATCACCATTTTGGATTGGTTAACCGTTGGATCGCCTTCATATGTTAAAGGGATGTTCCTAACCCACATATGTAAGGCTTGACCGTTTGGATTGTAAAAATATCATCTATAACGTGAGAAATTAGTTTTTCACTGAAGCAGAAAATTCTAGAATTGGGTCAGCTCGCCCAGACGAATTTTGCAGGCATTTTTGCTCGCTTGGGCAAGTGAAGGCGGTGATAAATACGTATCAGCAGCCATAAATCACGAAAATGGCTTCCTATCCCCCAAAACCAGCTCCCAAGCTCCTCCACCACCCACACCCACCGGAGACCACCACGAGGCACCGTCGCTTGCCGTTGAACCACTGCACGGAGAGGAACCCTTTAATCGGAGCGGAATCTTCAAAACTTAACCCGAGGATTTGGTATAGAACGGAGCATCCAATCCTCCTTTCTTGATTTCCTTGAGATAATATTGGTTTCCTTTGTCTTCTTCTAGCTAGTTTAAGCCTTTCTTGATATCTCTTGTGATTCGAGTACCGTAATTTGCTGTTTCTATACTTCCTTTGAAAACCCTTTGAAAATGAGATGTTGTAAAAGTCTCCTTTTTATGAAACTGATATCATTTCTGTAATCCTTGTTGAACCCTGGTCACATTGGTGTGATCAGAATTTCAAAATGATGTCTTTTGATGTAAACTCCCAAAACACCCTTTTAGCCCCTTTATGATTTGAGTGGGTATTTGACCCCAAATTTTAATATTGATCTTAACTTGGAAATCTATATTAAATTGTCTTCGATTTGGTATATAGAGCTCTGCATTTGGACGAAAACACGCGTATTGAAGGATTTCCAAAACAACACTGTGAGGTTTTAACAGGAGAACTCCTAGTTAGGTAAGGGGAGTTTATTATGTTGGTAATAGTTTAGATACCATAGTTGGGGGCCAGGGAGTCCAACTATGAGGATATTTTCCTGTCCCTGCTGTGTGCTGGTTTTCAAATAAAATTAAGTTTTTAACTAATGGGATGCGAAGCTTTTATGATTAATGGGTGATGATACTTGTGTGTGCTCATTTTCAAAGCAAATGATGTTTTTAATTAATGGGATACGGTGTATTTATTACTGATGTTGTAGATGATAGTGAAATTGAGATACCATGGAAATGATTGATGATGTTTACGTGATTTGTGATGCTTTAGATGAGGGGATGCTTATGTAATTTCAGGTGTATATACATGTAAAACTAAAGAAAGTCCTAACATGTGGATGACATGTACTAATTTAATATATATGTACATATGTGTTTAATTATGCAATTGTAATGTGTATGATAATTGTATTATCGCAAAAAATTTACAACCATTTTCATAATCAAATTAATGAAGTTTTTATTAAAATTGAGATATGCACGATTAAGAGTTAGTGATATCGTAGCGACGAGGCAGGTCGTTACATTAGTGGTATCAGAGCAGATCGAACATTTGTGAGTCTGCTATGTTTCTCTGTGCATTGTGTGCTTGCTTGTTGAATGTTTGATGTTTGAATATTTGACTGTTTTATGGTTGATTGAGTTGTTTGTGTATGAGATTGGCTTACATTGTTGTGATGCATGTGTTGTGGAGGTTTATTGGTGTGGTTATGACATGTTTGTATTCCTGATGTCTATTATACCATGAGTTCCAATGCCTTGTCATGAGTTATCAGACTGGCCATCTGGATAATTCGTGAAGTGCAAAGGAACATTATGGCAAGCAGTCAGGAATACAAAGAGTGAAGAATATAGGTGTTAATGTCTCGAGAGAACTGTTGTAAAGAAGTGATTTCTCAAGGCATCATCTCTCAAGAGTAATTGAGTAAGGACTTAAGATAGGTAAAAATTGCTTTATTTCTTTGTCTTGTGTGCATCCCTTCCATGTTTTCATTTCTTGGTGTACGCAATAAGTGATGGTTCGTAGGAATGACTATGCAATAGCTAATGTTCTTCAAGCTTTGAGGCTGAAGGTCAAGTTGTGACCTAGAAAACCTTCAAGAGGGTATTTATGAAGAAATACTTTCCTGAAGTAGTTAGAAACAAGAAGGAGATGGAATTCTTAGAGTTTAAGCAAAGGAGTATGACTGTGACTGAGTATGCAGCTAAGTTCGAAGAGTTGGTGAGATACTTTCCCCATTACCAAGAAATATATGGGATTCTGTTACTCATGCTATTCAACTCTGGTGTGACCCATTCGTTTGTATCTTGCTTGTGTGTGGAGAAACTTAAGCTTTCTGTGTTTTTTTTTAAGTGAGGACCTTGTGGTAGAGACCTCAACTAATGGATCTGTTTTGACTTCTGATGTGTGTTTCAGTTGCCTTGTAGAAATTGTTGGTAGAAAATTCTTTATTGATTTGATTTGTTTGCCTCTCAGCCAAATTGATCTTATTCTGGGTATGGACTGGTTATCTTCCAACCATGTTTTGTTGAACTGTTTTGATAAAACTTTGGTGTTTGGTGATCCTGAAGTGAGTAATAATGGGATGTTTATCTCTACCATCCAAATTGTGTCATCTTTGAAAGAGAATGCTCAAGTGTACATGATCTTGTCTAACCTGGAAGTAGAGACCAAGGTTTCTCTAGGTGACCTCCCTATTGTTAGAGAGTTTCCAGGAGTGTTTCTTGAGGATATATCCGGCCTACCACCTGAGAGAGAGATAGAGTTTTATATAGATTTGGTACCTGGTGTTGGACCCATATGCGTAGCCCCTTATAGGATATCTCTTATATAGTTAGCCGAGCTTAAGAAACAGCTGCAGTTTGTGAGACCCAATGTGTTCCCATGGAAAGCACCAATGTTGTTAGTGCAGAAGAAAGATGGAACCATGAGGTTATGTGTAGATTACCGTCAGTTGAACAAGGTAACGATTAAGAATAAGTATTATTCGCCTAAAATAGATTACCTTATGGATTAGTTGGTAGGAGCTTGTGTGTTTAGCAAGATAGACCTTAGGTCAGGTTACCATCAGAACAGTGTGAAGTCTGAGGATATTCCGAAGACTGCCTTTAGGACCCGTTATGGTCATTACTAGTATTTGGTTATGCCCTTTGGTGTGACTAATGCTCCTAGTGTGTTTATGGATTGTATGAATAGGATCTTTCACCCGTATCTTGACATTTTTATAGTAGTGTTCATAGATGATATTTTGGTATACTCTTAAGACCAGAGAGGAGTATGAGGAGCACTTGAGGATTTTGCTACAGACCCTTAAGGATCGACAACTTTATGCTAAGTTGTCCAAGTGTGAGTTTTGGTTGGACAAAGTGAGTTTCCTAGGACATGTAATATCCCAAGGTGGTATAGTTGTAGATCCTTCTAAGGTAGAAGTTGTTCTTAAGTGGGAAAGCCCCAAGTCTGTGTTTGAGATTAGGAGTTTTCTGGGTTTAGCAGGATACTACCGGAGATTCATAGAAGGTTTCTCCAAGTTAGTCTTACCTTTGACCAAGCTGACTTGTAAGGGTCAAGTTTCTGTATGGGATGCCCAGTGTGAGCATAGTTTCCAAACCCTTAAGGAAAAATTGATGACAACGCCTATATTAGTTTTGTCTAACCTAAGAGAACCCTTTGAGGTGTGTTGCGAATGCATCAAAAATGTGTTTAGGAGGAGTGTTGATGCAGAATGGCCAAGTAGTGGCCTATGCTTCTAGGCAACTCAAGACGCATGAGAGGAATTATCCTACCCATGATTTGGAGTTAGCTGTTGTAGTGTTTGCTCTTAAGATATGGAGGCACTACCTTTTTGGCTCTAAGTTTAAAGTGTTTAGTGACCATGAAAGCCTTAAGTATTTGTTTAGTCAGAAAGAGTTGAACATGCGTCAAAGGAAATGGTTAGAGTTTCTTAAGGATTATGATTTTGAGCTTAGCTATCATCCTAGCAAAGCCAAGGTAGTGGCTAATGCTTTGAGTAGGAAATCCTTGCATGTATCTGCTTTGATGGTTAGAGAGTTGGATCTCCTAGAACAGTTTAGGAACTTTAGCCTTGCGTGTGAGGTTATTGTAACACCCTGAAATCTCGAGTTTCTGGTATAGGTGTTTGATGTGTGTTATGATGCTTAATTGTTTGATTTATTTTATAATTGTTGTTTTGTGTGCTTTTGTCTTGGTATGGGTGTTTGGTGAATGCTAGGGTAAGTCAACTCTGTTTAGTCTGTGGTTGTTGTTCTTATACGCAAGGTGGACATGTCCTGTCAGCGATGTATATAAGCATCAGAGTGGCGCAGCAGAAGCATGTTTCTTTCTTTCCTCCTTGCACACCTACGTTAAGAGGAACCTTGTGACCGGCGTAAAAGTCTTAGACAACCCTTCTTAAAGATTCGAACAAGAACGGAGACCCAACCTTTCTTTTCTGGGTTTCCTTGAGAGCGCGATGTCGAACAAGCTCACGCTTCCAAGGATAGTGTTACTGCACCGCTAGACTATAAGAGAAGAACTCCTGGTCAGGTAAAGGGAGTTTACTGTGTTGATAATAGTTTTAGATACCATAGTTGGGGGCCAGGGAGTCCAACTATGAAGATAACTACATATCCCTGTTGCGTGCTATTTTTCCAGAAAAACTATGTCTTTTAACGAATGGGATGCGGAATGTTTATGTTTGATGGTGTTCTTGTGTGGAGATTTTTTTTTTTATGTTGAAAGAACTCTCTTTTTGTGAAGTTGGTGTTTATTGGTGCAGACTCCCAGAACACCTTTTTAGCAGTGTTTGTGAAGGTGTCGGCTACAGGGTTGGGTATGCCGGGTTGAGTTTATTATGTATCATGTACATGCGAGATGTAACTCTTAGTGGTCCTTTGTTGGCAGACGCCAATATCCCGAGTCTGGGGACTCATTCTGACAACCAAGGGATGGGTCTGTCGAGTTGTAGAGTCTAGTGTGGCTTATCGTCTCCCCTTTCTTTGAGAGAGATACCGGGTTCATAGAGAAGTGGTCTATTTAAATGGCCCTGGCGCATGTGTCACGCACCAACAGTGCCAGATGTCAAATTAGCTTAGTCATCATATACACTCGCTGCCAGGTTCAGATTACCCGCCAAAGTCTACCTTGTACAACTCGACATTCGTAACCCGAATAACCTTGTGCAGGTTCATGGTATTAATACAATCAAAAGTCTTACCTGTTGTATCAAGTAAGTGCTGCCTGTTTAATTGATTACAAACACTTATGTAATCGATTGCATAGTGCTGAGTTCGTCCTCAGCATTTTATAAAATCCAAGATTTCACCCTTATCCGTCATCTACGTAAGCACTGACCCATAAAGACTACTTTTCTCTCCGAAGTGTCCACCCGATCACACTAATCTTGAGCTCGTGTCTTTCTTTAAGGGAGCTACCGAGTCTCCTACTCGGCTGAGCTCGTGTCTTTTCTTTAAGAGAGCTACCAGGTCTCCTACTCAGCTGAGCTCGTGTCTCTTCTTTAAGTGAGCTACCGAGTTTTCCTACTCGGCTAAGCTCGTGTCTTTTCTTTAAGAGAGCTACCGGGTCTCCTACTCAGCTGAGCTCGTGTCTCTTCTTTAAGAGAGCTACCGGGTTTTCCTACTCGGCTGAGCTCGTGTCTCTCCTTTAAGAGAGCTACCAGGTTTTCCTACTCGGATGAGCTCGTGTTCTTTTCTTTAAGGGAGCTACCGGGTTTTCCTACTTGTTTGAACTCAAGTCCTTTCTTTAGAGCGACTGAGTTCCCTTCTCGGGCCTATCCTTCCCTTAAGAGCTGTTGAGCTCGTTCCTTTTTACTTCTTTAAGAGCCGCCGAGTTAGTGACCACGGGCTTAGTTTATTTTTTTCCCTAGTGCTGCCTGGTTGGTGAGCCATCCCGGCTCACTGGTGTATGTTGTGTTTATGACTGGTATGTAGGTAATGAACGTATGTAAATATGTTGTAAACAATTGAGGTCAGTATATGTGATTATTTTGAGATGATGGTTTTTGCATTGATACCATGGGGGAGGTGTATGGCAGGTCACCCTTGCGAGGAAGGATTTGTTCCTGCCTAGGTCATACATTGATGATGCCCATGGTTATCGAATGTGGGTGGATATACATAGATATCCACGGGGATGTATGACGGGTCACCCTTGCGAGGAAGAATTTGTTCCTGGCCGAGTCATACATTGATGCGCCTGTGGTCGTATGCTATATATATATATATACACGGATGGTGTAATGATCGGTTTGGTTACCCTTGCGAGGCAGGATTTGTTTATAGCCACGGTCATTTCATCGGTGGGCCCATGTTGGGGCAGTATGTATGTACATGAGGGGTGCATGGCGGGTCACCCTTGCGAGGAAAGATTTGTTCCTGGCTGGGTCATGCATTGATGATGCCCATGTGACATACTTCATTTGCACGACGAAAATAGGATGATTGGCTTCAGAGTACGGAAGTACTGGGGGCATGTCTGTTTAGAACTCCTTTACTGAGACCAATGGCTGATCACCAGTGGAGGGGAGCGGCCTATGCATGACAGAGTGACCCTGACATCTTGCTGCATCATCTACCTGTAATGGTTTATTTCCAGGATGGTACCACATTGCATGCTGAGAAATGAGTTAGGTGCATGCATCATTTAAGCATTATAGGTTGACTTATGGAATGTATTTGGACGGTTTGCCCCTGTTGGTTGTGTGATGAAATACTTGGGTGTTGTGATGACGTCGTGATGTTTGGATTGCCTTCTCTGACTATTATTATCTATTATTGTAGTTTTACATGATAAACTCACATTTCTTTGTTTGTACCATGTGGATTGGTACCTATGATGATCGTGGACCTTCGTTCGTGTAAGCAGACAGACAGTATTAGGTGATTTGGAGGGAGATCTCTTTTTGGTTGGAGCTGCCGAGCTGCCGAGCTGCCGGGATGATGATGGATTAGATCCCAGAAAAGAGTTGTGTTTTGATAGTCAACTTTTCCATAGATTAGTCTCTTGTTTTGTTTCGAAAAACTTTTACTTTTGGATATTTGTAAATGCAACTGAACAACGGTCTCATATGTGAATGTATCTTAATGTTTAAATGCAGTTTCATCTATGTATTTGCTTCATGGTGATGAATATCTTGTTTGTGAAAGATTTACTACTTTTTCATAATCAAACATAATGGATTTTCATTAAAATCTGTATGAGAGTAATTAAGAGTTAGTGATACAGTAGCAATGAGGCGGGTTGTTACATTAGGTGGTACCAGAGCAGGTCGAACCTTTCGGCCAGTGAGTTGTCAGTCTGCCATGTCTCTGTGTGCATGTTTTGCTGTTTGTTGAATGTTTGATTGTTGAAGTGGCGAGTTGTTTTGTGCTGGCTTGGACTGTTTGTGTTTGAAATTTGTGCGTGGTGTTGGTATTAGTATGGTCATAGTATATTTGTATTTCTCATGTCTGCTATACCATAAATTTCAATGCTTTGTTGAGAGTTATCAGACTAACCATCTGTATGAGAGTAATTAAAAGTTAGTGATACATAGCAACGAGGCAGGTTGTTACAGTTACCCTTAACAGTGTGAGACTAGGAGCTTTAAGGATTACTAGGGGTTTGCTAGGAGAGATCAAAGAAGGCCAAAAGTCTGATTCTTTTCTAAGGACTCAGTTAGAAGCCATAGCATCAGGGAGAGGTAGTAGTTTCAATGTGGGATCAGATGGAGTCTTGAGACTTTAAGATATAATCTGTGTCCCTAATGTACCTGAGCTTAGGAAGATGATTTTGGAGGAAGGACATAAGAGTAGTTTGAGTATTCACCCTGGTACTAGCAAGATATATCAAGATCTCAAGGCAATGTTTTGGTGGCCAAACATGAAGAAGGATGTTAGTGAGTTTATGTATGCATGTTTAGTCTATCAGAAGGCTAAGATAGAACATCAGAGACCCTCAAGTAAGTTGCAACCCTTAGAGATATCCTAGTTGAAGTGGGATAGTATCTCCATGGATTTTATTGTAGGACTACCTAGAACCCCAAAAGGTTTAGATTCTATCTGAGTTATCATTGACAGATTGACCAAATCTGCTCACTTTATCCCCATCAATATCAGGTTTTTCTCAGAGAAGTTGACCTCCCTGTATATTAGTGAGATTGTCAAATTACATGGTGTGCCGTCTAGCATAGTATTTGACAGAGATCCTAGATTCACCTCTAGATTTTGGGAGAGTCTGAACAAAGCTTTGGGAACCAAGCTTAGGCTAAGTTCAGCCTATCACCCTCAAAATGATGGCCAAACTAAGCAGACCATTCCGTCTTTAGAGGACCTTTTGAGGGCATGTGTTTTGGAACAAAAAGGTAGTTGGGAAAGTTTTCTACCGTTGATAGAGTTTACCTATAACAATAGTTTCCATTTTACCATTGGCATGGCTCCCTATGAAGCTCTGTATGGTAGGAGGTGTAGAACACCCTTGTGTTGGCTAGAACCCGGAGAGAACCTCATTTTAGGACCTGAAGTGGTACAACAAACCACTGAGAAGGTCAAGTTAATCCAAGAGAGAATGAGAACTGCTCAGAGTAGGCAGAAGAGTTATCATGACAAGAGGAGGAAAGTCCTAGAATTTGATGTTTGTGATCATGTATTCTTGAGAATTACTCTGTGGACTGAGGTTAGCAAAGCATTGAAATCTCGAAAACTCACACCTCGTTTTATTGGTCCCTTCCAAATTCTCAAAAGAGTCGATCCTGTAGCATATCAAATTGCATTACCTCTGTTCCTTTCTAATCTTCATAATGTCTTCCATGTGTTCCAACTCCGTAAGTGTGTCCATGATCTTTCTCATGTGGTTGAGTTAGATGACATTCAAGTAAAAGAAAAATTGACATATGAAACATTGCCTTTGAGGATCGATGATCGGCAAATGAAGCACCTAAGAGGGGAAGAAATTCATTTGGTCAAGGTAATCTGGGGTGGTACATCAGGAAAGGATGCGACATGGGAACTGGAGAGTAAGATGCGAGAAGCCTATCCAACTTTGTTTGAGTCAGGTGAATTTTGGGGACGAAATTTCTAAAAGGGTGGGAGAGTTGTAACACCCTGAAATTTCGATAACTTAAAATATATGTGTGATGTATTCCTTGTATAATTTGATTATTTTATTAATTAGGATTGGTTGAAATGTTATGTGAATTATCCATGTGCAATTGCTTGGTGTAGATGTCAAGTTATGTGGAGTTTATTTGAGCTGCATTGAATGGTGTGATTCCGAGTTTGACCCAAAAACCTGTTTTAGTAAAATCACCATTCTGGATTGGTTAACCTTTGTCGTCTTCTAGCTAGTTTAAGCCTCTCCTAATATCTCTTGTGATTCAGGTACCGTTATTAGCTGTTTCTATACTTCCTTTGAAAACCCTTTGAAAATGAGATGTTGTAAAAGTCTCCTTTTATGAAACTGATATCATTTTTGTGATCCTTGTTGAACCCTGGTCACATTGATGTGATCGGAATTTCAAAATGATGTCTTTTGATGTAAACTCCGAAAACACCCTTTTAGCCCCTTTTTTATTTGAGTGGGTATTTGACCCCAAATTTTAATATTGATCTTACCTTGGAAATCTATATTAAATTGTCTTCGATTTGGTATATAGAGCTTTGTATTTGGACGAAAACACGCGTATTGAAGGATCTCCAAAACAACACTGTGAGGTTTTAACAGGAGAACTCCTAGTTAGGTAAGGGGAGTTTATTATGTTGGTAATAGTTTAAATACCATAGTTGGGGGCCAGGGAGTCCAACTATGAGGATATATGCCTGTCCCTGCTATGTGCTAGTTTTCAAATAAAACTAAGTTTTTAACTAATGGGATGCGAAGCTTTTATGATTAATGGGTGATGATACTTGTGTGTGCTCATTTTCAAAGCAAATGATGTTTTTAACTAATGGGATGCAGTGTATTTATTACTGATGTTGTAGATGATAGTGAAATTGAGATACCATGGAAATGATTGATGATGTTTACGTGATTTGTGATGATTTAGATGAGGGGATGCTTATGTAATTTCAGGTGTATATACATGTAAAACTAAAGAAGGTCCTAACATGTGGATGACATGTACTGATTTAATATATATGTACATATGTGTTTAATTATGTAATTGTAATATATGTATGATAATTGTATTATCGCAAAAAAAATTACTACCATTTTCATAATCAAATTAATGAAGTTTTTATTAAAATTGAGATATGCACGATTAAGAGTTAGTGATATCGTAGCGACGAGGCAGGTCGTTACACCTCCCATTTTTTGACCTATGAATGACGATAACAAATGCAAGACTCCTACCCATATCTTGAACCCAACTCAAAAAACCATCTCACTCTGCAAAAACCTTAAAACAAAATCATTTCCTTCAC
>QARZ01022579.1:0-10291 GCA_013407115.1 Glycine latifolia
AATATGACTCAAACTCTTCTATAAAGTGTGCTATTGTGATCATAGTTTTCTAATAATTTGAGAGGAAAAACCCTAATCTACTTTCCTCTATTTTCACGTGCCCCTTTGTGTGAGTGTTGGCTGAAAATTCAGCCACCAATATCATCTATTGGTGAGCCTTTTAGATAAGTAAAAACACTTTAAAACATAACCAGATTCCTCTCCATTGGTGTGCCTAGCCTGCCTCCTTTGGTGTTTGTTGATAGCCTTCAAGAAGTGTTCTTGAGTTTTGACAAGAAGTGGTGTGGATCAACATTAGAGGACTTGTATCTTCAAGCCTATCCTTGATCATCAAATTTCGAATATAAACAAGGTAACATATATGTCCTAAAGAATGATTCTTGTGTGGTATGTGTGTTTCTGCTTTAAAAATTTTGTTTTTTCTCACATGCCTTCGGGCTTCAAGGCCCTTTTCTTTCAGCTCGGTCATCTTGGACAGCTTGGCTTACCACAACCCGGATAACCCGACAACCCGGACACCCGAACAAGCTCAGACAAGTTCAGACATCTTGGCTAAGCGCCTCTTGTCTAAGCGCATCCCGGACAACCCGGACAAGCTTAGGCATCTTGCATAAGCATCTCCTCTAAGCGCAACTCGGACAACCCGGACAGCTCGACAAGCTATGCACATCCCGTCATTCCAGCTATCGTCCTTATAGAGATAACACTTGTTTATTACGCACCCCGACTTCAGCAACCCAGCACGTGGTTATTACGCATCCCGGCTTTAGCAACCCGACATGTGGTTATTATGCATCCCGGATTCAGCAACCCGACAACCCGGCATCCCAGCACTAGCTTGTGTAATCGATTACAATAACATTGTAATCGATTAATACAGACAACACTTGCTTATTACAACAGACAAGACTTTTGAGTTGATCTTGAATGGCTTGGATTCTAGCTCTTGTCATGGGTCCTTCAAAGTTCACTAAAGGAAGTGTTTTAAGCTCTCCTTCTAGACCTTTGGCTTGGAATGGACCTCCATCATCGAGATCCTTAGATAGTCCTCTATCAAGAAGTCTCACCAGATTGAAACGCGATGAAGATGTAGTCGAAGTTGTAACATAAAGGAGTAGGTGAGTACGTAGGTCGGCTCTGCAAGGATCAAAATGTATGAAAGAGAAAATAGTTTTTTTAATTAGATAAAATGTAAGTTTGCCCTTTATGTTGGAATGGTGTTAAATAGAAAGATAATGATTTTTTATTCCAAGTAAAAAAGTGTAAGTGCTAACATAGACCTTCTATTTTTAAGTGGGTTTGTGTTAGTAACTCCCCTATGTGTGTGTGTGTATGTATACTTGAAGTAGTATATCAAATTGAAAAGAATTTCATTTATTTTTCTTGTGATATTCTAAGCTTACAAGTTATTTTAATATTTATTGATAAAAATTTTAGTATTATATTATATTTTATATCAAATTTATTCGTATAAAATGTTGTTATTATATTATTTACCGCTCAATGAGTATAACTCAATTGATAACATAGAGTTTGTGACGAATAACCTGAGTTTGATCTAGAAAAATACACTCTTAAGAAGGAGTGATGAACCTTAAGTGTGACTATCTGTAAGAATCAAGTGACTACAATTGTTGTTAATAAAAAATTGTATTTATTTATTTACTCATGTGTTCATTTTACTAATATGACATATTTAAATTTACTATTAACATTAGTTTTATTTAAAAGTAGCATTAAACTTATAATATTTATCAATATTTGATTATTTTTATACATTAAAAATATGCTAAATGTCACTTTTGATCCTCTATATTTTATAAGTATTTTTTAGGCTTAAATGCAATTTTGATCCCTCTATTTAACTCAATCTACAATTTTGATTCTTTTATTTTAAAATTGAAATATTTGAATTCTAGTCCTCATATTTCAAAATACAAACATTTGATTTTCATATCTTAAAAAATCCATAATTTTTATCAATGTATCTTAAATAGTCAACAATTTTGATTTAATATTTATTTTTTCTATATTTTTATTTTATTTTTTTACTTTGTAATTAATTAAATTATTTTTTAATAAATATTTTAAATGAATATATTAGATTTAAGATGAGGACAAAAAGAAAGAAAACAAAACATTGACAAAATTAAAAATTTGACCAACATTACAAAGTTTTTAAAATAAAATATTAAATATTTATCTTTTAAAATAAAAGGACCAAAATTTCAATTTTTTTATAATAAGAATGCTAAATATTTCAATTTTAAAATACAAGATCTAAAATTACTTATCAAAAAAAATAAAAAATCATAATTACATATAAACCTATTTTTATTTTGATAAATTAAAATTTAAAAATTTTATTTTAATTATTTCTTTCGTTTTATTTAACAACATTACTATTTTTAGTTTTTGAAATAAGAAAAAAAAATAATGACCATTTTTAAATTAATTATTTCAAAAATTATAAATATCTAGAAAGAAACTCTTCTCCGATCTAGGGGCAAAAATTAATAAATAATATAAATTAATTATTTATTTAGCAAAATGGTGCAAATGCAAAACTATTTAGGAATTTGGGGCAATCAAATACTCCTGAATGGGGCGTGTTGTAACACGCCCAAATGGGGCGTGTTTAAGCTGGTGCTGACACGTGGCACATGCACAGGTGGAGCGCGGTGTGAACGTAAACTTCGGAAGATCATAACTTTTGACTGGGATGTCTGATTGAGGCGAAATCGATGGCCACGCGTTCGTAATTAAGAGGAGAAGCCCCTATCAAGTTCCAAAAGAGGACTTGCCCAAAATTTTTTCCCAAAAGAGCCTCTAAGTGCCTCAAAATTGCGATTTAAGATTCAAACCTCCAAAAAATTTATTCTTTTCTAATTTTTTATTTATTTAATTAGTGAATTGCATGCTATTTTTTATTTTTTTAGTTAGTTCTCTTATTTTCGAGCGTTTTGACATATCGTACGCCTCCATCGGACATTTCTATCAAAAGTTATGACTGTTTAAATGACATATGCACAATCAAATTTAAAACCTAACAATTGCTAAATACACCCCCATTTTTCGTAAGCTTAATCTTAATATTTAAAGTAGAAAACGACACCGTTATTGATTCTGCTTCATCTGTCCGTACAGTCTAGTCTAGGCATGCACCAGAGCATATGACCAGTAGTCAATAACCAATGCATTTCGAACCTCTTTCATGGCCTTTTGGCGATTCGTTTCCCACTTACATAAGATTTTTAAATGGCTAATTACACTCCATTTTAAATGGCTAAGATTTTTAAATTTTAAGATTTTTAAATGGCTAATTACACTTCATTTTAAATTTTAGCCATTTAAAATGGAGTAATTAAGTAATAAAAACTTAGCCTAAATTAAGTAATTTTTTTTGGGAATATTTATTTACCAAAATTATACTGTAAATTTTTATACGTTCTCAGTTCTAAAAAATTTAAATATCACAATATTGTGGTTGCAACACATTTTAAAAGAAAACATAATATTCTGTAAAAAAGTGCTAGCGACTGAATTAGAGACCGAGTTAGAGACGGATTTTTAAAACCCCAATATTGTATAAGAAAGTGTTAGAGACCGAAATAGAGACGGAATTAGAGACGGATTTTTCAAAAACCCAATATTGTAAAAAAAGTGTTAGAGACCGAAATAGAGACGGAATTAGAGACGGACAAAGACACGCCCCATTTGGGCGTGTTTGGCTACCCCATTTTGCTAAATAGTTTTGCATTTGCACCATTTTGCTAAATAAATAATTAATTTATATTATTTATTAATTTTTGCCCCGATCTGGGATTTTGGGTGTACCACTTTCATCCAGATTCGAATGAGTAGCCAAACCAGAAACACATGGGTTTGATTTCAATTCCACCACCAACAAGAAGAAGGGTAGAGTAGATGATATTCAACTCGATAGTGCGATTCAACTCCAGATTTGGTGATAGATCTCAGCACCAACCGGCAGAGAACCCAATCACGGAATCAGCTTCATAAGGTTCTCGAACCTCAAATGTACGGTTTTGCCAGCCCAGATTTGGAGCTTCGTCGATCGCCCAGCCTTCGCCGATCTAGATCCAGAGCTTTGGAGTACTTCGTCAGATCTGAATTTTTTAAAGCTTATTTCTTATTGTCCAGCCTTCGCCGGATCTAGATCCAGAGCTTCATATCTGAATTTTTTAAGGATTTTGGCTGATTTTTCTATAACTTTAAATTTTAAATTTGTTATTTTGATTTCCTATTTTTAAATTTAAAACATTTATTTTTTTAATTTTTAAAATAAATAATATTAGCCATTTAATAAATTGATTATCTAAATCAAACTTTGACACGTTATTAACATAATACATGTATAATAAGAGATTAAATAAAATACAAATATTTTTCTAATAAGAATTAAATTCAATCATTTATATAAATATAAAATAATAAATTTATAAGACATTTACTTTTTTAATCAATTATATATATATATGATTTTATATATATTAGGATTATTAATTATTTTTCAAATTATAAAATTTATAAATTAAATTAAAATATTTTATATTGAATATTACATGTACTTATTTTTATTATAAATTTTATTTTAGTGTAAATTGATAAATTATTATATGTGCATATTTTTTCTTAATTTATTATAACTTTAAAAAAAATACATAAACTAATATATAAACTATTAAAAAAATTATTTTATGTAATTTATGTAAATTGTGTAGATTAAAAATAATATTTAAATAATCTAAAAATAAAAATTTATTATTTTTTGTAATTAAAACAAAAAATTGTATTAGTTATATATAAAAATCAATTACATAAAATAATTTGTATAAATAACTTATATATTAATTTATGTTTTCATGATTTATATAATTGGTATGAAAAAATATTTACTAAATAATTTTTTATAACATATAATTTTCTTTAAATATTAAATATTAAAATTTTATTAATTTATATAATTAGAATAAAATAATTTACATATTAAAAGATATTGATGTAATTTTTATAGATTACATATTAATTGATGTAATTATATTTATTATATAACTAAAGTAAAAATAATTTGTATATTAAAATCAATTGATAAAATAATTTATATATTAATTTATGAAATTTAAATATAAATTAGTAAAATTAAAATACAATATAAGTAAATTATTCAAAATAAAAATATGTAAAATTAAATTAAATATATTTATATATTAAATATATTTTTAATTACAAATTTTTATATATTAAATATTTTTTAATTTAAATTTTTTATAATTTGAAAATAATTAATAACTCTAAACTATTGATACATACAAAATAATGTTTATAAAATTTATTAAATAAAATGATTATTTAATAATTTATTATCTTATTTTTAAATAAAAGATCATGAGTTTAACTTTTATCAAAATTATATATTTAAATTTATAAGAGAGTTAAAACTACAATTTAGTCTAATATTTTTTTAATAATTATTGAGTAGGTTTAAAATTGGAATGTAAGTGAATGCTTTTGGTCTTCAAAATTTTCATAGAATTACTATTACGTAGTTGGTAATTAAATATTTATAAAAAAGTTGGTAATTAATTAAAATAATGGCGTTTCATTATTAATATCCAAGAAGAATTTGTGTACGAAGCTGGTAAGATGTGAACGATTAATTTGCCAAGCAGCAGCGTCATGAACTCATGATAGCCAACCAAGAAATAAGTCTGCAACCAGACCATACTTACCGGTCTCAATCTGGTCAAAGGGCATATGTGCAATAAACAGTAAATACCTAAATAGGACTATTATGCATCTTTTCTTTTTACTTTTTTACAACTTTAGATACCGGTCATTGGAGGTCAAATAAGTGGTATACGAGTTGAAAACAATAGGAATACTCATAATAATTAAGAGGGAGTGAATTGATTTAAACTTAGTCTATTAAAATTATTTAGAAAATCAAAGTTATAGAATCTTAATCACAATTAAACCAAGAATGCTTCAAATCAATCAAACCACTCTCAGCCCAAAACTATTTCTTCAAAAACAAAACTTATTGAGTAATGAAAATAATACCAAGAATTAATGATCAAGATAACAAGTAGAGTTTAAGGAATAGAAAACCAACACAAGAATTTTTACTGGTTCACTTCTCAAGAAAAGTTACATCCAGTTTTTCTAATCAACACTAGATTAGAGTTTCATTCTTATAAAATTTCAGAAAGCTTTACAATAACCACTCTTTATCAACACTAGATAAAGAACAGAAATCTAAAACCCTATTAGATTCCTAATGATTAAGACATAAAGAACTCTTCTCTACTCTTCCCTCTAGAGAAACTCACTCTAAAAAGAACTTAAAGAACCCTTTACAATAGTTTCAAACTACCAAGAACTACCAAGAATACAAAAAAGAAATTACAACAAGAGATAATGGAGAGAGACAACCTGATGATCCAATGAATATGAATGAATATGATTTACCAATCAAATTTGAAATACAAAAATCAATTTCAGAACTTTCTCTCCAAAACTTCTTTGAAAAATCTTGCCCAAGAAATCTTTCAATACACCACGAAGATTAAAAAGTGGGACAAGAGCTTTGTTAACTCAGAAAATCCTTTCTAACTTTGAAAAAGCTTGAATATGCTCAGAAAATATCGAAGTATGTAAGTTGTAAGTTCAGACAAGCCTTCATTCTATTTATAACAAATGTTTATAACAGAATGTAATCCATTAAAGTGTCAAGTAATCGATTAAATTATCTTATGTAATTGATTAAATTTCCAAATAATCGATTAAAATATTCTTAGCACAATCTGGGAACTGCAACGAGCAAAATAATCGATTAAATCGAGTCGTAATCGATTAAAGCAGTCAGGTTCAGTTTTGAAAACAAGCTTGTGTAATCGATTACAAATTTTGGTAATCGATTAAAGCAATCATACATATTTAACAATGAACTTAAGTAATCGATTACAATATCATGGTAATCGATTAAGACAGTGAGACATGCTTTTCATTTTGTACTATGTAATCGATTACATAAGCATGGTAATCGATTAATATGTTCTTCATGGCTTTTCCAGATTTTAAAACAAAGCTTGTAATCGATTAAAACGTTGTGTAATCTATTAAAGCAGTGAGATTTCGTTTTTCCAAAAACTTAACTATGAGAAATTAGTTTCTTATAAAACCATGAATAGCTTTAATGCTTTAATGAAATTATGTATGCATGTTAACGATTATGTTCATGTAATGCAAGAATCATAAGATTAGCCTTTCATACACTTAACCAAATTACAAATTCATTGGCATGTGAAAAGCTAAAATCTTTCTTCAAATGCACAAGCTTCTTCTTTAGCTTTATCTTCTTCCTGCTCCCCCTATATCCAACACGAGTATGTCACTTTTTAGTACTTCATAGATGAGACTAGAGTATTGTGTAAATGTCCATATCATATCAAATATTATTTTCTTTTCTTTTCATTCTCACTGGCTCTTCTCCCCTATCTCTTTCTAGCACCATCCTCGCAATCACCACTGCAAAACCCTCCACTACCATCGCCTAAAGGATCGTCGTCATTGTCATTTAAGAGGAACCATTTGTTCCTGGTGTCCTTGGTATCGAATCCAGACAACCTGCATTGGATTCGTCTTCAAATCTTCTCCCTCTAGTAAGAGCTTCTCCCTTCAGTCTTCAACCACCCCTCTTTGCTGATGATATCGGCATCGTTCATGGTCAAGTGCATCTCGTATTCCTGTCAACAGAAAAGATCGAACCTCACATTGGCATCTTCTGCATCGATATCGATTATTCCCACATGTGAAATGTTACTAGGCATTGGAGTTTTCAGAAAATGGATTTTTGCCTAATGTTGTTCTAAGATGCTTGTGAGTCGTTAGAGAGGATGAGGGAAAAGGCGAGCATTTGACGAAGAGGAGAGGAGAACCTTCGTCGCTTCAACCAGATCTGAAAAAAAAAAATAAAACCAAATTTGTGTCTCTACTTCAAATCGGCGTCTTCGCTCTGTACTGTTTGCGATTTGAGTGCGATGTCGATGGGGTGGGTCGGAGAGGGAGGGGTGGTGACAACGATGAGGTGGATTACTGAGAAGACGAAGGGAAGAGGACAAGGACAAATTCTATTTTTTTAAAATTTATTTTGGTGTAAACATGTCTATCATAATCCTCACTTATCTGAATCGTTGATTTTAATCTTGTTATATCTAAAGGATATAAAATTTGTACCCACGGTGCGTAACGAGTTTGGGTTACACACCCTATACCCCATCTACTTGTTATTAGAATCCCCGCTTGATGCGTGAAAAACATATTTTACAATAAAAATCTTTAAATAAGTCATATTTATCCTATAATAAACTATAGGTTTAACTGCTTATATACATAAAAATGTACTTAATATTTAAAAGGTACTTAAATGTATGATTTTAATACATATTATTTCTAATATAAAAAGAACACTAATAAAAAATATTATTTACATTTAATTAAATAGGTAAGCTTATTATTAGACTTAACAACCTTTTTGATTGATCTAAAACTTGATTTTTTAATGAAATAGAATTTTATAAAAGTCTTAATCTAATTTATTTCCTAAAAAATTTTAGCCAAACCTTTTTAAAAAAAAGTATTATTAGCCTAATTTATTTCTTAAAAAAAGTTTAGCATAAGGCTGATATAACTAGACCATAAGTCCCTATTAGGTCAAGCCTATCCTGTTCCCACCCTAATTTTAAGTAAAATTCACCTATGGTTGATTACAATCCACTTCCAGGTTGACCAACCACTGTTATACATCTTATTTATAAATTTGAGAAATTCTCATAGTAATGATTCAAAATATTCCCTCATTATTTTTTAATATCTGTAATTCCTTGCAATTTGTAATATAGAAAAACTTTAAACAAGATGGAATTGGTTCACACAGGTTCACACAATGGAAGAAACGCAGAGAGGGACAGAGAGAAAACTGTTAATTGGTAAATGATCTATGACATAGTTTGAGGCTAGGTAATAATCGATAGTATCTATGCATCTATACCCCCGTTACTATATAACTTTTTCTCTGGATAATGTTACAATGTTACTAATGAAACCTCTTTCTTGCTGATTTGTATGTGACTAACCTATACACTTGAATTTTTCCTATCAATCTACCTTTCCTAGCCGTTTCTAATTGGTACCATAAGTTAAAATTTATCAAGTTTCCACCCTCCAACTGATGCCAAAAATAAGCCTCAATGACACGCATCAGAAACAAAAAAGTTAAGTGTTAACAGCAGAATTGGTTCTGAGAGGAGGTAATGGCAACAGGTTTCTAATTACAAAGCCACTTCCCCAAAAAGAGGCAAGACAGAGACCCATTATAGCCATAGCAATGACAGAACACGCAGCAGGAACTGCCTGACTACTATCCAAAAATTGAGTTGCAAGAAGGCCTGCAAGGGTGGAACTCTGCATTCCAGTGCATAGTGAAATCGTCCTGCTCACCTGTTCTTCCTGCCTGTGACAGTATTTATTGTGTCAGTCAATTTGAAATATGGCACAAAATAAAATATTCTTGATCTTGACAAGTGTACTCAGCCATCTTGAAAATAAAAGTTATTGCAAGAAAATTATCTTATATGACACATTCCAATGATAGTTCAAAGCAATAAATCAGTCAGAAAATATAAAGTTTCCTTTAAGAAGAAGGATCTCTTTTTATGTATCATTATCATTTTATTTCAGATCTCTGATATAACAAATAAGGATGCTGAAACACTCAACTTCAATATCGAACAGCATAATGAAAATAAAACAATCCGGTCAATTTAAATACAGTCAATGGAAATAATCATATGAACAAGTATTGTATGTTTTCTGAAGGAATTTATCTTTAAAGCTCTTCATTATAACATTTGTCAATTTCAAAATACCAATTTTAATGTATTTGCCCATTTCAATTTAAATCTTCATCAAGACATATCTATTTGTCAATTAGAAGGTTGGATGGCCTAGTCCATTAAAAATAGCAGCTATAATCACTAAATATATACTATAGAAACCACCAGGGGAAAAAATATAACTACGCATTTATGCATTATAATTGAGGTATTTTTCTTTGGTAATCTACTTCTAAAAGTGAACATACCTCAATGGTGGAATCTTTGAGAACCAATATCCTAAAGTGAAGGCAACAACATGAAATGTTAATACTGGAAAAACCAATCGGAGACCTTCGCCTGTCAAAATTTGACTCCTGTTTAAAGCAAGAGGG